>BBXU01000265.1:0-12556 GCA_001598975.1 Parachlorella kessleri
ACCCCCGTGTCCCTCATGTAGGACTCTGTCACAGGCTTTCCTGACCTGCTTCTGGGTCAACTGGGCATGCTGCACTGTGCAGTGAGGTGCACATCACGGCCATGCCTGGCGTGACAAAACCCCGAAACCGCACCGCCACCTGGCATGGCTGCCGTGTCCCTCTCCACAGCCGAATCTGGCGGGGCGGGAGCTCCTGCACCATGGTGGGGATTTTGCCGGCTAGGGCCGGGCCCGGTCTGGGCTGTGAGTGCCTCTGTGAACAGCTTCTTACATTTACAGTAAGGGGAGACACCGAGTGTCTCAATATTCTGGTGTGAAATGGTGTAAAATAGCTCGAGCCTTGCGTGTGGGTCGCAGGGCGGTGACACCATGTCTGTCACCAGCGGCGTGGTGTCGCGCATAGAGGTGACGCCCTACGTGCACGGCACCTCCGAGCTGCTGGGAATCCAAGTAGATGCCGCCATCAACTCGGGCAACAGCGGCGGGCCGGCCTTCAACCGTCGGGGTGAGGAGACTACTTCTTGTCCTAGTTTAAGTATGTTACAGGCTGCTGTGCTGAGTGACGAAAGCAGCCATTAGGTCTGTGACAGCAGCGGGCCAGGTCCCCTCCCCCGGACATGGGCTTACTTGAGCTGTAGGAGAAGATAAGTGGCCCCCTATCCGGAAGGAATCTGGCTTGCTGTTTTGGAGGCACCTCTTCCCATGGTTGGACTTATCGCTGGAGAGGGGCCATTCTGCCGTTTGTTTCCATGCGGGCGAGGGTGCCGGTGCGAAGCGTGCCCACCAAATAGTGGGCAGGACAGCCGCCATAGTGCGCAAGATAGCACAGTTTACCGCGCGCTATGACATGTCTTCCTGGCCTGCGGTGCAGGGGAGTGCGTGGGCATCGCTTTCCAGAGTCTCAAGTCCGAGGACACAGAAAACATTTCCTATATCATCCCAACTCCGGGTGAGTTTTGCGGTGTCGGTTCTGGACTGCCACTCCTGCAGTCTAGGATGAGGGCGGTTGTTGACTGCTCCTACTGTGTCCAGGGGCCGGTATTTGGGCAGCCGCACCTGCAATCGGGGACGGTTGTAATCATAACCATCTTCGATAAGCAGGCAGAAGCGCCATGGAAAAGAGGGAACAAGCTGCAAGAACAACAATTCCATCAATGCCCCCCCCCCCCCGGACAGTCATCAATCACTTCATCACCGACTACGAGCGCAACGGCAAGTACACCGGCTTCCCAGCGCTGGGCGTGGAGTGGCAGAAGATGGAGTCCCCGGTGCTGCGCAGCGCGCTGGGCATGAAGGTGCGGGGGGTTGGGTATCTGTTCCGGGGTGTCAGGGTATCTGATCCAGGGAAGCAGGGGATCTCAGCACCAAGTGTGAAGTGGCAGAAGATGGAGTCGCCGGTGCTGCGCAGCGCGCTGGGCATGAAGGTGGGTCTGGGTATATTGCTGGTGTCAGGGTATCTGTTCCAGGGAAGCATCAGATCCAGGGAAGCAGGGTACACGGGAGCTCCCTGGGCCGGGGCAAGAAGGCCGGTTGGGGGCTGAGCGTCAGGGAATCTAATCCAGGGAATCGGGGTACAAGGAGGCTTCCTGGGCTGGGCATGGGGTGGTGGGTGCTGGATCCCTTGGCGCTCACATTGGCTGGGCATGCAGGTTTTGAAGACAGATACTCTGGGTATCCAAGTGTGGGTGGCTGGTAGTTAGTGGGGACTGGAGTTCTAGGCTGGGCGTGGAGGGATCAGAGGATGGGAGTCGTGAGTGCTGGGCATGAGAGTAGGTATCGGGGTATTAGATTCCCATGCTCTAACTCACTCCTTGGCTGATGCTGCTAGTAATATGGTGCTGCTCAGCATGCAGGAGGGTTGTGGATGATATGCTGGGTAGTGTCCATCGCTTCCTTAGAACGCCTGGAACTGGCTGGGAAGAGAGATGCCGTATATCGTCCTGAACAGGAAACCCGCTCCCGCTGCTTGGCTCAGTCAGCGCCAGGCATACTGCATAGCCCCCTCGCAGACTGCCTGTCCTTGTTCACCTCCCCGGTCGCCCCCCTCCCTGGCTTGCCTCCATACAAGCAAGCCTTGAGCTGCCTGTGCCCTCTGGCTGCCATGCAGCCGCGGCAGCGGGGGGTGCTTATACGCCGTGTGGAGCCCACGTCAGCGGCCAGCGCGGTGCTGAAGCAAGGGGACATTCTGCTGGCTTTTGACAGGGTGGAAATCGGGAATGATGGTGAGTGCGTGGGTGGGTGGGTAACGCGGGGTAGGGGGGTGGGGGGTGGGGGGGGTGCTTGCAAGGGTAGGTGGAGTTATAACAAGGACACCATTGGGGTGAGGGAAGCAGGTGGACAGGGTGTTATACGGCTTCAGCTTTGAAGGTCAGCAGGAGGGATGAAAGACATACAGCCAACGCTGGGATGCTGCCTGTTGGGGACGAAGAGGGCTCGCAGGTGCATGGCAGGAGGCAAGCGTGGGCCAGCACCATTCAAACCCACGCTGGGATGCTGGGCTTGTACCATGGGCGGGTCTTATAGACCGATATCGGTCATGCGCAGCGGGGCACTTTCCAGGGCCGTCCCAGCAGGTTTCTGCGCTGCGCTCGCCATGCTGCGCTGCGGTCTCCGTGCTGCAGACAATGCATGACTGTCAAGACGTGGCAGCCCGCTCCACTATTGCCGTGGTTGGTATGTTGCAGGCACGGTACCCTTCCGCAGCGGGGAGCGCATCGGGTTCAGCTACCTCATATCCCAGAAGTACACCGGCGACACGGTGGGCTGGGCTGGGCTGGGCTGGGCTGGGCTGGTTGGGCGGCGGTGGCTGGGCTGGGCTGGGTGGGTGGCGGCGGTAGCAGGAAGCGGAGGCTCTTGGACGGCTACCTCCCATGCCATGTTTACTGATACAGGGTGGCGCAGAGGCCTGTTTCACCCTTTGCACCCCCTGTATACCACTCTTTCACGACTTGGTAGGCATGCTAGGAGCAGGGTGCTGCTGGAGTGACTGATCAGCTTGCAGCTGCAGCCACAAGTTGAAACAGTTGGCTTGCGCCCCTTCCACGGCGCCAGTCGGCCTCGCCATCTTAACGCCGAGCAATGACAGTTGCTGACGATGTTGTCGTGGCCGTTCTGGGATCGAGCATTGTCAGAGTGCGAGGTTCAGCTGAGCCTTCTGTGATAGAGCCGGCCGTACAGAGGCCATGGCAGCCTTTCTCCCCTATAAGTCGTGCATGTATGCCCTATCTCCGCATGTGTCCTTCCTGTTGCGCAGGCGCAGCTGAGCCTGCTGCGTGGGGGCGAGCCACTGGAGGTGACTGTGTCCCTGAAGGGAGCGCGGCGGCTGATCCCCGTCCACATCAACAACCGGCCGCCCTCCTACTTCATCGTGGCGGGCCTGGTGTTCACGTGAGTGTGCGGCTGGCGCCGGGGCCACTGCGCCATGGGCTCTGGAACCATTGATTGTTCAATGCAGCACACGATTTTATTGCTTCCCTGAATTGCGGGGTGGGAAAGGTGCATGTGTGTGGGGGGGGTGGGGTGTGGGGGGTGGGGTGGGGGTGGGGGTGGGGGGCCGGCGGCGGCGGGGGGTTCCCACCGGGACAACTACCGTATGCATGCTTTCCCTACTCCGGAGACGGCGTTGAGCCATGTCCCCAGGCGGGGCAGGGGTTTCCCTGGCCGGCACGGCACGGTCCCCTGATGTGCGGTTCGTTTTGCCATGACGATCCCAGACCGATATGTGACGGGCAGGCCACAGCGGCCAACTAGTGGCTGCCTGTGTATCATCACCCGCGCGCAAGCATACAGGCTACCTTGGGTCTGGCAGAAGGTGCACTGTACAGGCAGGCGCAAGCCTCGTTGTCCCAAAGAGCCCATTGTTTCCTTCTCCGCAAGTGAGTGATTACGTTTGTAATGGTGGTGGCTGTTGCACGCGGGTGTGCAGGCCTGTGACGGTCCCCTTCCTGAAGAGCGAGTATGGGAAAGACTTTGACTTTGACTCGCCCGTCAAGGTGGGGCGGGCTGAGGTGGTGGGGCTGGTTCCTGGGCGGTATCTGCATTGACACCTGGCACTGCTGCGGCTGCCCCAGAACTCTGACGCATATGGGCTCAAGGAACGGATGAGTTCTTGTGTTTTTCATTTTGGGGTCCCACGCACCCTTTCTGTTGCTCCTGGATACATACCCAGATGCTGATCAAAGACACTCCACACTAGGCAGCAGCGGCCGCTAGAGCCACCAGTCGGTCTGACAAGCCATCCCTCCGTTCCTTGCCCTGCTGAGCACGCTCTCTCCCCTCGCGTGCTGCCTAGCCCCCCTGCTGACCTCCCTTTCCCGGCTTGTGCATTGCAGCTGCTGGACAAGATGCTGCATGCTATGGCTGAGAACGAGTCGCAGCAGGTGGTGGTTCTAAGCCAAGTGCTGGCATCCGATGTCAATGTTGGCTACGAGGAGATTGTCAACACGCAGGTGGGTAGAGCCTACTGGCCTTGTCTTCCTTGTCTTTCTCGTTGGATTTCCTTGTCTCCTTTACTAGGGTGCCTCCTGCAGATGACGGTCCTCCCTTACCTGAGGTGTTACCCCTCAGGGGTACCTGGTGAGGTACCTGGTGAGGTACCTGGTGAGGTACCTGGTGAGGTACCTGGTGAGGTACCTGGTGACACGCCTGAGGGGAAAGGACAGCCTAGCTGTTTCTAGTTTGGGTTTGAGGTAGTGCAAGCAGGTAGTGCGATCAAATAGGAGGTACGGGTATACTGGGTATACTATAGCTGTTTTTGGCGGCGCAGGTGACGGAGGTGAATGGGTCCAAGGTAAACAACCTACGAGATTTGGTGAAGGCAGTTGAAAGCGCACCTGGGCCGTACATCCGGTTTGATCTCGACTACAACCAGGTGAGGGGTGAGTGCCAGGGTGACGAATGGGGGCAGGCGCGGCAGCTGAGGGGTGCGCATGACAACAAACTGCCTGCTGACAAGGCGAAGTGCTGCCTGATGTAAGGGGGGCCCAGGGATTGCGAGCTAGTGGCCGGCGACTGTGGAGGGGACGGCAGGGGTGAAAATTATATATATCCTTGAGGTGTGGGCCTGCCGGCGTGCCAGACGCAAATGCAGCTGGGTGCTGACCTTGGCTGCTCTTTGCATGAAGGGCGTCGGTCGTTTGTACATGGGCCCTTTGCGTCCCTTTGTCTTGTCAGTGCCCACCTCGCCTGCGGGGTGTGACAAGTTCCCCATCCTGGCATCCGCACTTATCACCACTGAGGTTCTAGTGGCAGATCGAGCAAATCACCCCTCCCTTGCAAAGAGTTGTGAGGCTCCCTCGTATGTAGGTAGTCATCCTCGAGAAGGCCACCGCTCGGTCAGCCACGCCAGACATTCTAGCCATGCACTGCATCCCATCCGACCGATCCCAGGACCTGCTTGAAGCAAACGGCGCAGCACCAGGCGCGGCAGCGGCAGCGGGTGCAGACGGTACGGCAGCAGGTGCAACAACGCCTGAAGGAGGCGAGCAGCAGGCAGAGCAGCAGCAGGGGCAGCTAGGCGCAAGGAAAAGAAAACAAGGAGAGGAGGAGGATGGACAGGAAGAGGAGAGAAAGGCTGCAGACGCAGATGTGGCTGGGGCGGGCAGTAGAGGAGGGGGAGAGCCCTCGCCGTTGATAACTGGCGTTTGATCAGGGTTCAAGGGATGCTTGGCTACGCCTTGATAGGCTAGCTGTAGCGTTAGCCGACTGGGCGGGTGCAATGGCTGGTCCAAGGTTGAAACCTTAAGACAGCCGTAGGACTATGCTGCTGCAGCAGGCGCAGGTGCAGCTTCTCACGACTGCAGGAGGGCTAGAGGAAGCAGCGCATGAGGTCCCCTGTGCAAGCATGCCATGTAAAGGGTGCCCAGGTAAAGCCAGTGGCTTCTGCAAGACTAAACCAGTCTGAGTGACGTCTACAGCAGCTTGCAACGAACCCACAAGGCCATGACGCCCACCTCACAGGTCCTTGCCACACGTCAGGGACCGCCCACTGCCACCTGGTTTGTTATTCCAAGTGCCATTGTACTACTACATAGAAAAGCATCAAGTGAGGACGCTGTAAATCGCTGCGCTTGGGTCCTGGAACGCTGCAAAACCCCGCCAAAAACTGCCAGCTGTCCACACTTTTCAGGGTGGCTTTCCTCCTGTGCGCCCCCGGTTGCGTTTCGCGTTCGTCTTACGTTCAGCCTAAACTATACTACCTTGCAAACTGAGATCAGCACTGCGGACAGGGGCTGCTCTTCCAGTCTCGGAGCTTCCCCTCACATGCAACAAGTCATCTCTGCGCGGCAGGAAGAGAAGCGTCCAAGCTGGGGTTCGGGCTCCGCTGGCCACCAAGTGAGTTTGTCGGTCAGGAAGCATTTCTGGCTCGGCCACCACGCTGGTCAGTGGGACTTTGGACTGCTGGGTGCCTTCTATGTTGGATGGAAAGCCGAGCGGGAGGGCGACAAACCTGGCTTTGTGCTGAGCAGTATTCCAACTGGGGCTAGCTTGTGGGCTTATGGGCAAGGCTTTGGACAACACCGTTGCTGCCAGCTCTTGACATGGTGAAGTAGTTTGGCAACAGGGCTCGCACTTGGCGACAACAAGCTGGCAAATCGTGGGACGCCAACTTGGGCTTGAAAGTCAGGATGGCAGTTCAGGGTATGCTGTTTCCCATGCGGTCCGGTCCAGCGCATATGAATCATTGTTTGTTCCGCGTGCCTATGCGTGGGGCCACTCACCTTCACACCCGCTCGACACGCCATCCTGCAGGGGGAGCTGAAGACCGATGAGGAGTCTTTCAGCCAGTTCCTTTCGTCTCTCCTGCCGCTAGACACAGCTCTCCTGCCTGAAAGCCTGGCCCGCGGGTTTGGGCTGTCCACCGACTCTGCGACGACCACCTTCCAGCAACACAATGGAGGTGCAGCCTGGCTGGGGCCTTCGGCGACTGGGCCCTCGCTGAGGGAGGACTACCTGCAACCTGCCACCAACTCAGACCCGCTGCGGGCTGGCCAGGACGCGTCCCTTGGCGGCCTGGACTCGCGTGGGCGCGACAGCGGCGGCCAGCAGCAGGCTGACGCCGCTGGCCTGCAGCAGTCACCGTCGGCGCAGCAGCAGCAGCCGCTGCTAGGCAGCGGCGGCGCCGGCGGCAACAGTGGCATCTTTGGCAGCAGCGGTGTGCTTGGCGCCAACAATGGCTATGGCGGCGGCTCGCTGGGGCTCCTAGATCAGCAAGCACAGATGGAGCAACGGGAGGGCCAGCAGCAGCCGACTGCAAGCCAGCAGGCCTACCTGCCGTATGGGCTCAGCCCAGGCTCACTGCCTTTTGGCCAGCCAAGCGGCTTGGCTGTGGCCCAGCTGCAGCACCAGATGCAACTACAAGCTGCCCAGCAGCAGGCCTCCATGTTTGGACTGCGAGAGGCCGAGATGCAGCAGCAAGAGCAGCAGCAACAAGATCGTGAACAAGAAAGGCAGCAGCAGCAGCAGCAGCAGCATGCTCAGTTTCAGGCTGCCGCGCATCAGGCAGCAGCTGAGCAGCAGTTTCAGCTGCAGCAGCAGCAACAAGTGCAGCAGCAGCATCAAATCCAGCAACAGCAGCAGCAACAGATGCAGCAGCAACAGCAGCAAGCGGCAGTGGCCCAGGCAGCCTATGCCTACAACCAACAGCAGCAAGCCATGGCCATGGCCACCGCTGCGGCCGCGCAGCAGAGTGGCAACCCCTATGCTGCTGCCGCGGCATACGGGCAGCTGCAGCAGTTGCAGCAGCAGCAACAAATGCAGCAGCAGCAGCAGCAAATGCAGCAGCAGCAAATGTCATACCCTGGGTGGGGGCCCTACTCGCAGTTTGGGCCCTATTACCAGCAGAACTACCCGGGGTACCCTGGCATGTTCCCTGGGCAGCAGCAGATGCCAGGTGCGGGAGCGGGGGGTGATGGGGCTATCGACTCCCACACTGACTGTTGTAGGTTACGTTGCCAGCAAATCTTCAATCTGAAGCAGGGGAATGGCTGAGGAAGTGCTACCCGGGGGGTAATTTTCAAAGAACCTGGTGATGTGCCCTTGAAATGCATTTGCTGGGTCGCCCATAGGCTTTGCCACTCCCTGACACCTGTCTGGTGTTGCCTCTGCAGGCCCCATGCAGCCTCCCAGCGTGGCGCCAATGCTGGGGCAGCAGCAGCCACAGCAGCAGCAGCAACCGCTTCAGCAGCCACCCGGCGGCGCCGGCGCCGGTGGCTTGGGGCCAGATGGCGGCGGCGCCGGCGGCCCAGGGGTCACAGCCGGCGAGGTACCTCACTTGTCCAACGGTGGCGGCTACCTGCACCTGGCGGGTGCAGACGAGGGGGCAGATGCCCAGGCGCTCAAGCGGCCACGGCTCATTTGGACCGATGCGCTGCACAAGTGAGCGGGGGGTTGTGGAGGGCGAAAGAGCAGTCGGCGGGACCTGCTTTTGGTGCTGGTGTTCATGGTGCATGCTTCCGTGTTTAGGCAAGAGTCCGGGCCTTATTGGGTGGTAAGGGGCTTGGTCAACCGCTAGCTGCGTTGAGGTGTACTGCATGGGTACAGGGTTACCTGGATGGTTTTCATTTATGGTTCTCCCCACCCTGCAGGCGTTTTGTGGAGGCTCTGGGCAAGTGTGGGGGCGTGGACAAGGCCCTGCCAAAGGCCATCATGAAGGTCAGTTGCCTGGGCACAATGAGTGGGTGCTGCTGTGCCTGCCGCGCTGCATTGGCGCGGGTTGAGTATTGAATCATGGGGCAGCATCTGCAGCCAGCTCCCAGTAGATACCAGGTGGTCCCAGCGTGGTGCCAGCGCTACAGGGTGTGTGGTCCGTGAGATGGGCGATTGGCAACAGAGTTCCAAGTCAAATGACGCCCTAGGTCCCAGCGCACCCAGGTGTTCTTAGCTAGGTTGGTGCTTAACCCTTTCTTTCATTGGGGACTTGCAGGAGATGGATGTGAAGGGCCTGACGAGGGAAAATGTGGCCAGCCATTTGCAGGTGGGAAGGGCCAGTTCCTCAGTCTGCCGCATCCCGATAGGTTGTGTTTGTGACTCCATGCATGCCATTGGGTATTACAGAAAACGTTGCGAGCCTCTGTGGTTTGTAAGGGGTGCGCTCATGTCAACCTCATGCGGAAGTTGCTTGCCGGAGGTCTTGCTTGCGAGCAGTAGCTGCAGGGGGTGCGGTTTGGGAGGGACAGTTTTCGTACAAGGCTGCCTGATTAGCAGGGAGCTAGCATGGCGCACACGTAAAAGGTCGCTCAGCTGTGTCCGATCATTACTAGTGCCCTGGCTCAGTGCGTTGTCCTACCTCCCAGGCGGTGCTTTGTGCTTTGCATCACTCCTCCATCCACCCAACCTCCACCTGCACTGCGCAGAAGCACCGCATGCGGCTTCGGAAGGCGGAGGATGTGGAGCGCAAGGATCACGCTGTTGCGGCAGCGGCGGCGCAGGAGGGGCAGGACGAGGCGCATGGGTCGTCCGACCTGCTGGAGGGGCAGGGCAGCGCGGGGCGGGTAGTAGGACGTGAGGAGCATTTCCAGGGTGGCGGCGCCGGGGCTGCTCCCCATCTGTCCCACTATCACAAGGTGTGTGGAGGTCAGGGCCTGTTGCGGGGGTGCAGGGTTTTGCCGCGCCCAGGGGGGCTGCCTCAGGCCGTGCGTGGAGCAGCGTGCGGCGGTACATTGCCAAGGTGTAGCAGGGAGTCGGTGGGCATTACCTTGCCCACCGCCATGTGGTTGGTCTGCTAGGTTCAGGACCGTACCACTAAGGCCCCCACTTGGGTCCCGGCTTAAACCACGCACACCTTAGCATCGGTTCGTGGAAGGGTGAATCAGCGGCGCAAGAGCTGTGGAAAGAAAGGCACCGAGGAAGAGGACGACATAAACCACTACATTTGTCGAGTGGTTTTTTGTTGTGTCCTTCATCTCTGATTGGAGTGGTGCCCACGTGGGGTGGGCAGGATAACATGTCAAGCTCATGTGGGGTTTCGATAACATGCTCTCCCCGGGGCTGTAGTGCATGGCACGCCTAACTGCCTCTCTCGAGCGACGTGACCCTGACTATCTGGTGCCGCCCTGCAGGAGCCGCACCGTCAGCCAAGGGAAGGAACAGGTGCAGCCGTTGGCCGCGGCCCGCACCCGCAAGACCGACATGCTGGCACACTGTCCATGCTGTCGGATGGACACTCCGCTGAGGACGAGGGGGAGGGGCACCTGGGTGTTCCTGGCGTGGGAGACGATGACTTTATGGCAGGCGGCAGTGGCAGGCGTCAGGAGGTGACAAGCCGCCCGCCTGGGAGGCATGAGGGCGCCACGCTGGGAAGCCGCTCGCCCGCTGAGCCTGCTGGGGTGCGGCATGCTGGCGGCGGCGCAGGCTGAGCCAGGATGTGCTGAGCGTCCTGGGCGGGTGGTGCATTGACGGCCTTGATTGACCATGCCAGCCACATGGGGGTGTTTGTGAAGTGGGATAAATCGCATTGACTGCTGTGTTGTCTGGTTGGAGTATGAGGTCGTGCAGTGTAGCTGACCAGAGTGGCGGCTCAGGTGCTTCGCACTGCTCTATCAGACATGTCTATGGTTGATGTGGTGGGTGCCCCAGGAGATTTTTATCCATGCTTCAGCGTGTCTCGGCCTACTGTCTCTGGGCATGTGTGAGGGGCTTTATGTGTTCTGCTGGGGTTGGCCTGGGATTTTGTTCCTGGGTTTTTTGTTGTCTGGTAGCGTGGGTTTGGTAGCGTGGGTGGGTAACACGATCGTTTGCTGGTCTGGATGGGCAGGCATGGGGGCTTGGTGTGCGTCTGCGAACTTACCAAGTACACATGTTCGGCTGTATTCGGCTGACGACAACCAGCCTTTTGTGTGCATGAGGCAATGCGACGGGACGAGGCGTCAAAGAAGGAACGAGGCTTGTTGCAAGGATACAATGATATGTGCCTTTTCTGCTTGCAGTGTGCTTCTTATGTATTGCTAGTTGGGGCCCAGGGCTCGTTCACTTTGCATACCAGAATGGGGGTGGGGCTGACCTGGGTCACAGCGGCGCAGACATGTGCCTGCTGTTCTGTGACCTCTCAGGCAAGCCCCTTGGGCGTATAAAAACCTGCAGTGCCTTCAATGCACTTCTTTTCTCTTTGTAATCCTTTTGGGTTGTGCGTTTAGCGTGGGGAACAGTGTGCTCCAGCTGCGCACTGTTGGCATGTACTACTTGTGCTTGGATTCTGGTGGTCGATTCTGCTCCCGGCCAGGGACTTGATAGATTGTCTGGCATGTCGTGTCATTCATGGTATTCAGGCCCTGCTCGTAAGACTGTATATCCCATTCATTTGCTGAGAGAGCGCACAGTTGTGCGTTTCTTCCTTGTTGAGTGCTCCTCCCTGCTTCGGTGGCCGGGGACACGCTTTTCACCTGACAACGTGCTTGACCTTCTCCTTCTCTCCCATGGTCGCATGCGGACATATGAATTCAGCTGTCTCCTCTGCATCCCTTGAAAGACAGGCGTGTAATATTACTATTATAACAAGGAGGGTAGTAAGCATACCCGTGGCAACGAACACCTTGGAATGCGTGTGCATGGAAGTTTCAATGAAGCTGGGGCACTGCTGCTGCATGGCATAGCCAGGGTGGCGGATGGGTGGCAATTGATGAGCTGCCTGCCTTGATGATCTGGCTGCAGAGGCATGCTGTGCTGCTTCCCTGGGACTCCCAACTCGGAGCTGGTATCAAAACCAGCGCCTTGTGCAACCCGGTCCTCCACCCGGGGGAGGGGGGGGGGGAGGGCCCTGGCAGGTCCTGGTCTGTAGCAGATGTGTCCCGAGCCAGGCACTGCTGAACTCCCTTTAGTGGAGCTGGCAAGCACAGTAATCTCACTGCTCCGGCTAGTGATGTGAGATAACCCACTACTTGCGTGACCCTTCGTCAGCTTGCACTCCACCACAACACTGCACCTGCCGCCGGGGTGAGCAGTAACAAGCATGATACATAGCCGCACTTGGCTGGCCCCTGGCCTCCAGCTTGACTGTAACATCTATATCCCACATCAAAAGAAGCCATCAGCAACATGCAGTGCGCTATACGTCTTATCCAGGCAGAAAAACAGCAGGGTATGTACCTGTGAAGAACAGGCCGACCAGTGCCAGTTCAGAGACACAGAACTTCCGTAAGCCTAACCAACGTTCAGCCGTACCTTGCCGCAAAAACAAGCCCCAAGCTTTGAAGAATGGCTTGCCCTCATAGTCCAGCATTAGCTAAGATGCCGCCACGTCCAGACCCAAGTAGAAGGCCCATATTCAGCCCCACATGAGGCAATCGGCCTTGTCTACATACGTTACAGTCCCAGCACCCTAGAGAAAGCCTCCTGACAAGACCGTGCCCGATAGTATTCCCGCCGTCAACCCAGCGCTGCCGTGCACTCACGACGTTACTGCAGCGTCCATGCGCGAAGAAGCCTGAAGCTAGCGGGCCCAAGCTAGTCCTTGAAATGCACAGACGGCCCTGTCACCAGGCACCAGCTGCCCTCCGCAACCCACCATTCCCGCAACCACAGCCCGTCACTGAGGGCTCCTGTCCGCTACCAGAGCTGCAGG
>BBXU01000266.1:0-14947 GCA_001598975.1 Parachlorella kessleri
ACATACAAAAGGAAGCTAGATCTAAACTTTGCAATAACTCCCCCCCCCCACCTTCTTCTTGACGTCGATGTTGCCCTCCTTGCGCTCGTACTCGCGCCGGATCTTCGCCTTCTCCGCCTCGATCAGCTGCAGCTTGGTGATGTTGAACTGCAGGCACCAGGGCGGGAAGGGGGGGGAGGGGGCGCACGCTGGGACAACCATGAAAGGCGAGGTGACAGGGGGCAACGCCATATGGCTCAGGTTTTGGGGGGGTGGGGGAGTGGGGTGGGGGGTGCGGTGTGTGTGTGGTGGGGGGGGGTAAAGCTTTGGTAATACTGGTATGTGCAGGGCAGGGAAATCCAAAGGTGAAGGGGTGTCCTCTGCTAGCGCTGCCCGGCCATGTTGCTCACTTGCCCACCAGTAGCTGCAGCACGGTGACAGCAAGCTGTACAACCAGGCCATACGCGCCATGCCGAACTGGCCCCAGCCAGCAGCAAAGCCTCCTCTTGCGCTGATGATGTCGTATGACGTCCGAGCGGGCGGGCAGCGTGGCACACCACTGTTTACTCTAGCTTAACACTGCTCTAGCACAATGCATACTCCTTAACGCAGCTGCACTCCGTTATGTCGGATGGGACGCATGCGGGAGGATATCTGCATATCTGACATGCAACTTCACCGTCCCTCAGGGCTTGCCCACCTCTTCCTCGGCTGACACGCCAATCTCAGCTGCCTTCTCTTGTGCTTCCTGCATAATGAACTTGACCTGCGCGCAGCCAACAGCAGTACCACTGTTCAACACCCCGACTGTTGGCCGGCACTGAATGATGCCCCACCTAGCCACCTCCGCTGCTGGTGGGGCAGCACACTGGACCTGGTTCTGCTGTTGAGCTGGCTGATGCTCAACTCCAGAAGTCACGCTTCCCTCTCACTGGTGCCACGGCGACCCAAGCGGGTGGCCCTGCTGCTGCTGACATGTCTGTGCCTAGTTGCCCCGGCCCTGGCAGCCCATGCAGTGCGGCAGCCCCTGCTGTCCTACTGGGAACCATCCCCAGTTGGGGCTGCTCCTAGTGTGCAGTGTTGCAGGGACAGCAAAACCACAGTCCCAAGCCCCACGCCTAGCCCTTGCTGCTCCCCAAAGGCTGTGCCCATCCAGCAACCGTGCAACTTGCCATGTTGTCTATGGTCTTCAAAGCCTGCAGGTACGCAACAAGGCCAAGTTCAAGCTGTTGTGAGCTGATGGCCTGGGCAGAACCCGTGGCGAGGTGCTCAGTGCCACAGGGGCAAGGGGTCCCCATGCCTCTTGCCGCCGATACTAACTGATCTGGCCCGCACTGACCTCCGTGGCGTTCATGGTGCTCAGGATAGCGCTCAAACGGGGCTGTGAAGCACGATCAGGGAGGCCCTGGAGCCCAGGTGCCCTGGAGTGGGGCCTATTTGTGGAACGACTGACTACCTTTGGGAACACGGAGAGAGAGCCTGAGTTCGATCGGGGTGCTGCCTCGGGTGTAATTCGAGATTCGCCATGCACCCCCCTCAATTTCACGCAATACCCCCTTAGAGGCGCCTTGGGCGCAGGCTCGGTAGTGCGGTGTGACCACGGTGCTGGCAGCCTGCAAGCTAGTTTGCTAGATATAACATGTTGATGCCAAAGCTCATCAGGCAGGTGTGCAGGCATTGCTAAGCCATACTACAAGGTCTCTCACGGAGAGGACCTGGCACCCTTCCTAGCCCTAGGGAGCCTCCCCCTGCCCTATAACTCATTCTCTCGTTCACACAGTTGTTGCAACCCCACTGTAGTTCACCCCCATCGCCGTTTCATAATCCACAAGTGAGCCTTCCAAGGTGCTGCATATTCATTGAAGTCCGGGCAAGAGGTTTTACGTACAATTGTACCCCGTGCGCAGCTGATTTCTTGAAGGCAGACCTAATCCTGGGTATCAATCGCCAGGTTCACATCCTAGGCAGATAAGGTCCTCTAGAACAAGCATGACAAAGGCATAAGCAATTATACTCATAAATCAGAGGGGGGGGGGAGTAATGCGGTGTCAACAGCGACCTTGCAATCCTATGGACCAATACAAAGCCAGGGCAGAACGAAGGGGAGCAGGAGCAGAAGTCAGGTAGCAGGTAAGGAAAAGAAGGCAATGTGCCTAAAATTTGCATTATGAACATAGGTACAGCAGGCCTGGTGAGGAACAGTTTAGGAATGCCTGTGCAGCAGGAACGACAGCCCAATCACGGGGTTTCTGAGACCGCTCAACAAGGGAACACAACTAGGAGCAAAATGAGGAAGGGTTTAAGTACGTCACCACACCCAAGCCTCACAAGCAGACAATATCATACTCCTGCATGCTTTGGACAGGGGCATGTCCCAGCCCCAGGAATTTGGCTGCGAGATATTTGAATGTATTGGTCAGTAAGCCAGTCAGTCAGTCAGAATCGGTCCATGCCTTACTGGGGCAGTCATCAAAACCACTCAGTCCGACAGTCGCTGAGCACCCGCATCATTCATTTATTCATTCTTGGAGTCGGTCAATCTGTCAGCGCACACCCAGGCACCCACTCCCAGGCGGTCTCTCAGGCTGTGCACTTCAGGTTGCTCAGCAGGCCATTACCGCCGGCAACCACATTGTCACAGGTGACTACATTGTGACAAAGGGTCCTGCCCGGGTCGCAGGCGATTCGTACGCAGAGCGAGGGGTATGTCATGTTGTTGCAGGTGTTCCCCTCGAATGAGTTGTATTCACCTGCAACAGCAGCAGGAAGTAGCCAGGCTTGTGATGGAGGCATGATCAGTCAGCGCTGTGTGTCGCACGCACATTCAGGACTGAGGCATCCCCAAAATTTGGCAGACACAAGGTTACCACATGGTGGTCCCCCGTAGCAACACCGCCTGAGCAGCAAACACAACACACACTTCTCACTCACCGCTGAGAGGAGGCAGCTTGTCGTGCGTCTGGAACCCATCCCCAATAGTATGGGTACCCACGTTCCCCCGGATGGTCCAGTTGTTTCCCTTGATGTCCACCCAGCTGTCAGCAAAGTTGGCATCCGTCAGCCCTGAACAGCAGTAACTTGGTCAAAGCAGTGAGGCAGCGTCAGTGTCTGCATGCTCCTCCAACCCTTTGTTTGAGCTCTCAGGCAACAGCAGGTTACACCTGCGGGAAATGAGTGGTGTCTTGAGACGAAGGCGCCACGGTAACCCCTCTTGCTTGCGTGGTCGGCCTACCTGGGCTATGACAGCAAGGCTCACAGGCTCACAGTCTCGGGGTGACTCACCGCTGCCATCGAAGGTGTTCCCCTCAATCAGGCCGTGCTGGGTGTTCTCCTTGACATCCACCATCTCGGCAGTCACCCTGGGCCCAATGCGGTTGTACAGGACCTGCATGGAAAGGCTCAGTGGAGTAAGCAGAGTGAGCAATCCTCAGCTGGCCGCCAACGCGGCCTCCCAGCCAGAGAAACACGGCCCTGGTGTTTCTAAATCATCATGACCTGCAAGTGGGTATGTTGTTGGGTGCGGTATTGGTACCAAACAACGCTGCCAAGCTGCTGCCAAGAAGTTGCTGGGCCAGTAATGTGAGATGACTTTCCACGCTAGCAGGGCTTGGCTAGGCTGCACCCTTGGAAACCGGAAGCGAAGGGACTGTTCAGCTTGGTATATAATAGCTGCTCAGCACAACACACACAATGTGAGCATCTACCAAAGGCAGGCAGCTGCTAGGCTTAACACTTACCCCAACCCCCACCTCCTACAAGCACCGCATAGACCACAAAGTGCGCAAGACAGAGCGTGCTGCACAACAGAGCTAGGCTCGCCTGTCTGGTGGTCGCCACGTCAGCAGCGCGCAGTGAGACTGCGCTCACCCAATTACACCAGCAGGCCGACCCGGCTCACCTGATTATAGTCGCTCCTGTCAGGGATAGCATCTTCGGTATAGGCATTGCTGCCGATGTACACCCCCTCCCCGTTGCCGGGGTCTACAATTCCCGTGTCGGTGATGGTGCAATTCTGCGTGGGCACAGGCAGCAGGGGACCAAGTCCTGAGGTTCTGCCAGCTGGATAGTGTGAGGGTGCAGGCTATAGAGAGCCCAATCGCAGTGAAGCCAGCAAACTAGGCGTTGAAGGGGATGCAGGTAGCAACCGTGGGGGCGTCCCTAGGTCAGCGCAGACGTAAAGGGCCAGTAGGGGCGCAAGACTTTGCTTCTTCGCTGTTGTCTAGCATGACCTTGCCCACATGTGCCTCCCGTGAGACAGCTCACAGGCCTGTAGGGAGCAAAGCAAAGCCTCCAATCACTCTCAGCATCCAGTGCAAGGTCTGCCACGCAGTACAAGGACCCTGCTCACCGTCACAATACTGAATGTAGTGTTGTAGCGCAGGTGCACCGCCTTCCTGGTCTGTGTAAGCAACTCTCAGGTTGTCCAAGATAATGTCGATGCTCCTCTCCACAATAATGCCTGCAGACAGGCACACTCAAAGATGTCCTCCCAAGCATCTAAGCACTCCGTGTCACCTTGTCCAAGTCCAAGTATATGAACCCTTGCCTGTTCAACATCAGTCAAATTTTTAGCATTTTTTCGCCCATACCCACCCCCGCCCCTCGCACAACTGTTTAATGCAGCACTAGGTACACTGTGCTATCGCGATCCAGCCACGCACCTTTGTAGCCATACACAAAAGTGATCCCCGCCACTGTGACATAGGTGCAGTTGTCTATCACAAAGATGTCAGGCCGGTCAATGTAGTCACCAGCCCCGGTGATGACAGCAGACCTTGGCCCACAGATTGTGATGCGCTCATCTTCTGTGCCTGCCACAAACACGGTTAGAGGGGGGGCAGTTAAAAGCTTTCGGATACTATCTATAGAACCTTGTAATGTGCCATTAAGCTGCCCTTGCCTACGATCCCCATCAACAGGCTTAGCCACAATAAGGCTCGGACATGGAGGGCGCAGTGTGGAGGCAGACAGCGTAGCTTGCGTGGGCTAACGCTGCCCATGCATTTCCAGCAAGACTCAGCCAGCGCCGCGAGCCGCACTCCTTACCGTGCCTCTCCGATATGCTGAGGTTGTGTCCCAGTGGCCGATCGTATGTGCCTGGCAGCAGCTCTACAAGGTCTCCAGGCTCAGCTTCCCACAAAGCTTCCTGCACAGATCTCGACCAGCCAGCTGCTGTGACCTGCAACTCTGTCGTCAGCTACAGACAGCCGGGACAGGCTGCGCCACACCAGAGAACCCAATCCAGGGAAATGCACTCGGCTGAGAAGCAATGACCCCAGGTGATAATCCAGAAGCAGCCTCCTTGCGGTCCCACCATGCAGTCCATGCTAGCTGGTACCCCAGGCACTGCCTTGCAAGCACAGGGCACGGCCCAAATAGCAGCACCAGGTACTTTCTTACTCACCCTCAATTTATCGGTTGTCTGCACAGGCACGTAGCGGGTGTAGGTCCGGTTCTGGCAGGCCTCGCTCACCGGCTCCTCTAGACCAACCGCCTCCAAGGAGGAGGGAAGGCTGAGCACAGCGCGGTCTGTGCTGCCCAGTTTGGCTGCGTCGTAATCGAGCCTGAGCAGCGCCAAAGGCCGAGCATGGCATGAGAAGGGTTGCAGCAGGGCCAGGAACAGCAGCGTCAGGCGGCCAAGCCAGGGGCCCATCGTGCCACCACCGCCCCAGGAGAAGTTCCTCCCGTGCCAGCGCCGCAGGGGAAGCTGCCAACCACCACTGCCGGCTCCTCACTTGGCGCCTCCAGGGCTGGACCCTGCGCCACAAGTCTTGCAGCCTCGGACGGTCTTGGTGGATGCCTGCAGGCTGAAGCTAGCAGAGGGTGGTCTGCATCTCAGATGGCAGTTAAGAGATCTGCCGTACCTCACTCAGGACGCCGAGCTGGTGCACCAAGTTTACTAAGGGAGGCTTTGTAACTAGGACCGTGCTTCTCGGCAATGCGTTAGGCTCGGCCAGAAACGGGTCAACTTCTAGGGATCTGCTCCCTTTTGGATCCAGCAGCTGAAAAACCGGACAAGTGTGTTTAGAGTGAGATGGGCTGGTTCTATGTAAAGGTGATGTATTTATACCTTTCTTCTCGGTCGCAATATAAAAACACTTGCTTCTCCTCCTGCATGCATCCCCTGCCCATCAAGCTCTTCCAACCCTCCGCGCAACTTCTATTGGTTGACTGAACAGTTTTCCCACTGTCACCGTCCATTCAAATTACGACGACACGTGTAGGCGCAGCAACCCCCAGTCATGAGCCACACTGGCATGGGGAGCACCCTTGGTGTAGTCGAGCTGCCTGATAGGGGGCGGGGCCTGGTTGCCCAGACTGCCATCGAATCTGGAGAGGTGGTGCTACAAGAGCTGCCGCTGATGCTGTACCCCCAGGAGAGCTGGCGCCGCTCTGTGTGCTCCTTTTGCCTACGCTCCCTGGCCCTGGCAGGTGAGAGATGGGGGCTTCATCATACAGCTGACGATCAAGGTCTGGCTGGAGCACTTGAACAGTCTTGCATGTGAAGCGTTTGTACCACTGTCCCTCCCTGGAGGAGCCGTTCCTCTGGGGATGGTCGGTCGCTGGTCGTATGGCCTGCGTCAATGCACCTGAAGACAGCCTAGGTTGACATAGTTGGCAAGTAGCAGTTCTCGTGGGGCCCTGACTACTGATGTTTTGAAAAGGCCGCTTGATGCCAATCTTTTTCTATACTGCGATGCTGTAGCCTTCACAGCTGTGACCTTGCAGGCGCTGCCGTGGTGGCTTGCTCCAGCTGCCAGCACGCGGGGTACTGCTCCCAGGCGTGCGCAGCGGCGGCAGCGGCAGACCCCGCCAGCCACTCGCAGCTGGTCTGCAGGTGAGCTGCCATGCGAGTGTACAGGCTTGTAGTGGAAGGGTGTAGTGCTGGGTGGTGTTGGAGGTGGGGCTGCTTACAGGCCGTGAAGTGTGTTGCTGCTCCGTCCCTCCAGTATGCAGGGGAAGGGTTCAAGCAAACGGGCTCCAGATGGCTGTCGCATAACTCAGCCCCTATGAGTAGCTGCTAGTTGTATAAAGCGACCCAAGTAGAGGGCCCAGTGGGGACGAAGCCTCGTCTGTTGGAAGCTCCTGGTCCGCCACTGTCTCTAGTCTCCAGTGGTCCCTGCTGGGATACGGTGGGCGCCACATGTGCAGCGCTACTGAGCTATGCCACATTCCCCAGGACACTAAGCTGTCTGTATGTCTGTCTTGCTGGCCGTCTCTCACGCTGGCAGGTGCCTCGCCGCCTGTAATATGGCCGGCCTTACTGACGAGCAGCAGACCAGCCTGCACTTCCTGCTGCGCGCAACCTCCCTGCGGCAAGCAGCGGCCCAGGCGGGCACGGCGGGCGCAGCGCCGCGCTATGCCGCGCTGTGCTCCCTGGCGGGCGGAGCGGGGCCTGCTGAGCTAGGTAGCATGGAGGTGCGCGAGCTGCATGGGCGGCTGGGGCATGCGCTGGCGGCGGCGGGGGCGGCGGCAGGTGTGTGAGTTATAAGGACCAGGGGCTGCGCGTTTATAATGGAAAATGTTGCACGATAGGTAGCAACAAGCTTGTGCATCCGCGGGCGGCGACAGGGTTTTGCAAGGTGCAGTGCCTAGGGAGGGGTTCAGCATCCCCCGAGTGGGAGTGTGTGCTTCATGTATGACTTAGGATGGGGACACATGTTTGGGACGGTGGCAAGGGGCCATCGGTGCGACTTAGGCGGTAATGCTAATGGTGCTCTATACTCATTACCTTCAGGCACGCTATGCTACCCTGGGCTTCTCTGATTAGGCTGGAAATGTGCTGTGTCTGAGTGCTGCTGGGAACCTCCCTGGTTGCAGCCGCATGCTAGGCCTGCTGTGCATGCTGTGCTTGCAGCCCTCCCAAGCCTTCAGGAGGTGGGCGACCTGCTGCGCAAGGAGGCCATCAACGGCTACGGCATCATGGCGCCCTCCGGCCCAGAGGTAGGTCTCTCTAGGCTTCTTCTCTCTTCGCTTCTCTTCTCTTCTCTTTTTCTCTTCTCTTCTTCTTCTGCGGAAGCCACTGGCATGCTTGTCCCAGCACTGTCCTGCCATGCCGGGGCGTGCACCAGCTGCTATGGTTTACACTGCCGCCCTGGGCGGCTCCCTGCAAAGTCCCTGCCCTGTGCCATAGCGCTGCAAATGTGGCATGACATGGCGGTAGCAGGCCTTGCCGTGCGAGTGTGAGGGTATGACTGTGATTAGGCCCAGGCTGCTTTGCTGCCACGCTAGAAGAATTTCCTGGAAAGGAACCAAGATTTGCATAGCTACGTGAACAATTAGAAGGGACATTTACATCTTGCGCTGCTCGGTCGTTTTCTGGTCCTGAAAAGACACAGACAAAGCTGGTGGAAGGTTCGGACCTTGTCGCGATTGGTAGACCCTGTGCAGGGTGAGCGGCAGGTGCGGGGAGGGGGCATCTACCCCCGGGCCGCGCTGGTGAACCATGACTGCCTGCCCAACCTGGCGCGCTTTGACTGCTTTGACACCCCAGCAGCCGCAGCGCAGGCGCCGGGGGCCAACACAGCCATCCAGCTACGGGCGCTGCATGACATACCGCCGGGTAGGTGGTGTTGAGATGTAATGCACGAATGATGGACGTTGTTATACCAGGTATATTGGGGCATAACCGGGGTGGGATTATGCAGAGGACTCCAAGGTATGCAGCGCCAGCAGGGTGTTAATGCCCTGTTGGCACAGCCCTGCAGCCAGTGGTGCGACATGGCACACCACCGGGTCGAGTAGTCACAGCCCGTCTGTGACCTGTCATGTGGGGTTGGGTTGGAGATGGGCAGGCTTACCGGCGACAGACTCTGTGGCACAGGCTAGGACAGCTGTGCCGCACACAAGTGACGAATCATGATAGTGTAAATGGTGCAGTATAGGCAGTCTAGCCCCTGAACATGTGCCCCCCCCTGCCTCCTTTCCTGGCCCGGCAGGCGAGGAGCTGACGCAGAGCTACTTCCCGCTGACGTGGCACTACAGCGAGCGCCAGCAGCGCTGCCTGGAGCAGTACGGCTTCACATGCACGTGCCCACGCTGCAAGGTGCGGAGGGGTGGGGGTGGTGGACTGTGACCAGCAGCCACTTGACAGGGGTGCTTGACGGGGTGTGCGCTCTGGGGGGGGGGGGGGGGGTGGAGGGGGGATGCATGACTGCCCTGCCTGGGTGCTGCGTGAGTTTATTTGTTCAGTGGACTCTTGCCAAGGGTCCAGTTGTGTCGCCTGACAGCCAGGAGGGCAACAGCGAGGCCGGCAGCAAGGCCAGGTGGAATAATTTTTCCTGGTGATACCTGGCGGGAAGATTTCTCTCAGGACTCCAGGTAAAATGGTTCTTCCTGGGGATGCCTGGCATGCAGGAGGAGGCCACCTGGCAGAGCAGCGATGACGAGGGCTCCGACGAATGGATGACTGATGATGAGGCCGGCAAGGGGGAAGGGGAGGCCTGTGGGCTTGGAGAAGTCGCGGAGGGGGATGCTGATGCTCGTGGTTTGGCCCATTCTGCGGTGGACAGTGCAGCAGCAGCCAGCGGCACTGCATCGGCTGCAGGTGGGCGCGGGGATCTTGAGCGCGAGAGGTCGAACCCTGGGGAGCAGGGGGGACTTGCCTGGTACCTGTACTTGATAGCCCCGAGGCGGAGGTGGTGTCTTTGGCGGCCAAGTTCCTCATTCGAGCACGGAGGGAGGGACTGGTGGCAAGGCTTGTGCCTAGAGATCTGTAAGCTGCGGTGTCTAGTGCGGTCTGCAGGATGATTTACCACGGTCTGACTGGTCGGCCCTGTATCTTCTTGCCCCTGCCCGACCCCGGTGGCTGACACTTGATACCACATTGCAGCCTACAAAGCCATCCTCTGCGCTGCTAGATGACACAGCTGGCACCCGCCAACCTGCTGCGTGAACCCTTCTTGTCACGTGCGTTCCAACCTGTAGCCCTCCTAGGCCTGGCAATACAGGTATTTCCAGCTTCTTGCCATGCAGTTGTTAAGGAGGGGCCTCAAGCGGATGCCGCCTACATCAGCGTCTTCCTGCTCAAGTACGTCTGCCCCCGCCCCGAGTGCTTTGGCACGCTGGCGCCAGCTCAGCAGGGATCAGATACCTCCGAGTGCAACATGTGCGGCATGAGGCGCACAGAGGCAGAGTTCCTGGCGGAGCTGCAGGCGGGGCAGTAGCAGGCCAGCACGACTCTGTACTGGGAAGACAGTAGGGGCGTTAAAGAGCAGCTGGGCAGGGGCTTGCATGGGCGGATTAAGCGCAACAGTTAGAAGGTGTGGCAGACAACCGCAGGCTGTGACTTCTGACGGGGATGAGGCCTTGTGCAGCTGGGTTAGTTTACAGGGGGAAGGGCAGGTGCGTAGAAAGAAGTTGGTGAACTGCTCAGCGCTCCTGACAGTGTTTTGGGCGTCCTGACCCTGACTTGTAGCCCAACCGGGTTGCCGTCGTTTGCTTGCTTGTTTGCTCTGCTATAAGGGAATGTATCATGCTGCCCAGTGGCCATTATTCCCAAAAGTACGTTCCAAGTCTGTTTTGCGACCACAGGCAGCTGTGCCCCTTGCCTCCGCAACTTCAGCCAGCCCTGTTTGGTAGGACAAAATGCCTGGGTCAGCATGGAGGAGCCACTGCTCCTGCAGAAACAAAGAGCACATAGGACCCGCACATGTACTTGACATTGCATAATGGAGTCTAGAGTGCAATAAGAGAGCGGTACTCGACACAGTCTAGGATAAAATAGCAAGGAAACAATTGCCTATGCCTCCGGGCCCCGCCACCTTGCGACGCGGCCCCACACCACCGCTTTGTCGCTGTCGCCCACAACAACACTGCCTGCCACCATTGTCAAACAAGTCTGAGACAACAAACGGAGCCTCACTTCCACATGTGAGGCATACCAGCCGACCCGCCAAGGTCCTCATTCTAATCTGCCAAGTTCAGCCTGCCGTTCAAGCAACATCGTACACCCCCCAGTCCCCTTGGAGAAAGCATCGTATCACCTAGCCTCCCTGTTGCAGCAGCAGCAGGGGTCTGCAGGCCCTGGTGGCGGCGGGCACTTTGGCCTGGCAGCCCCCCTTGCCGCAAGGTCGCGGTTGCCACCTCCCTGCCCTGCCCTGCAGGCCTTCGCCGCCGTGCGTCGGCTCTTCAGGAAGCGCCATTCGGCACCAGCCGCGTCAACTCTTCAGGAGGCGTCACCCGGCACCAGCCGCGTCAGCTCTTGAGGAAGCGCCACTCCGCGTCCGACTCCTTGTGGAGAAGCAGGTACACCTTGCGCGCCTTGCTGTTCACCTTGGCCCGGCACTTTTTGGTGATGATGCGCCCATACAGCTTGGGTAGGTGCAGGCGGTAGGCGGCCTGGGATCCGATGGCCCACATCTCCAGGAACCGCTCACCAAACTTGGTGCGCACCTGCGGGGGATGGAGGGCCCAGGAGGGGGGTGTTACCTGGGAAGAAAAAACACAGAGAGGGAGGGGCGCGCCTAGGCAAGCCACTGGGGCTGGTCCACACACTGAATGGAGATTGGCTGACCAGGCAAAGCACGCAGTTCAGCGCGTGGACCAGCCTTAGCATGGTACCCCATGCGCACTACGACGTCGGGGGTTCTGCTGAGTATGTATGGTGTTAGGGTTGAACTACTTCTGTTGCCTGTCACACTCTCACTCAATGAGCACTGCAAGAGGACAGACTTGCTGGCGTGGAGACATGAGTTGAAGTGGTAATGAGCCTGCAACACACCAGGAACATGGCCAGCCATACACACAAACCCAGTACGCATCGCTAGCAGCCGTCAGCAGGCACAGCATGCTTGCCTGGTCAAGTGCCACAGCCTCTGGCAGCTGCAGGATAACGCAGATCTCAAACTCGTCATCCGTGAACTTGTAATGCTGCAGCTCCACCCGCGGCAGCGCAGGGTCCAGGTCAGACACGTCGATCAGGTGGGGCGGCCGGGCGACTGAGACCTGCACACACAAATTGATGGTACAGCCTACCAAACAAAACCAAAGACGACAAGATGTTGACACCTGAAAAATGTGAAAGATGTGACGAACACTGGTCTGTGGTGGACCGAAGAGACTGCAACGAGCATGCAGGTCCGTACCAGCGTAAGTACCTCGGGTGGGTGCAGGCTGGTGAACAACGGTGACCGGCAGTGCGAGCTCCGACACAGAGACACACACTTGCACAACCAATGCTTGCCGCCCCCGGGACCCCCTTGGAGCCACCCCATGCACCGATCACACCCACCTGGGGCTTGGGCTCCTCATATGCCACCCCCTCCTCCTCCAAAGGAAGCCCTGCTGTGCCCGCTGCGCCCGCTGTGCACGCCTGGCCGCCCAGCACCAGCCCCGCCAGCCGCCGCTCCGCCGCCACCCACGCCGGCTCTGCTGGCGGCAGCTTCGCCATGCCGCGCAGTGCAGCGCCGATCTTGTCAGCAGCGAGGCGCATGCCGCCAAGGTCGCCTGCAAAACAATATGCCGCCATTCAGGCAAGAGTGAACAGGCATCCCGCCCATACCATCCCAGCCCATTCCAAAAGTCAGTCACCACGAGCACATTTGAGTGATTGCAGCATCTGCCGCCAGAAACGGAGCTTAGAGCGCTACAAGGTCCCTAATAGTAGTTCACATGCGGCGCTTAGTACTAGATGGGCCAGTGGCGGGGCAGACAGGGCAGAAAGCAGGTTGCTACCCTTCCTGGCCACCAGCGTGGAACACAGCGTGCCCCAGCCACAGCATGCCTCCAACCTCTGGAGGTTCGGTTGAACAGTCTACCTGCACCAAATCCTTTCACCGCCAGCAGCCCACTTCCTACGGCAAGAACCCCAGGCCACCCGACCCAGCACCTCGTCACACGGCGTCTGTCATTGCAAGGCCCACCAACCTGCGGTGGGCCCTACAGCCAGCATCGCCGCCCGCCCTGCCAGGAACAGCGGCGCCCCCGGCCACGCCAGCGTGACATCATCCACCAGGGGGTACCCCCCCACCACTGCAGTCGGGCGCTGGGCCTGCAGCTGTGACAGCAGTGGGTCTCTCTCCAGGCTGTAAGCGCTGCCGCAGGCCAGCCACACCTCGTCGGACTGTACTAGTATAAGAGGCGCATGCTGCCCTGCAGGCAGGGGCAATACCACCGGGCCGCCCTGGGCTTGCTCCGCTGTCACTACTCCGGTTGCTACTGCTGCAATTGGAGCACTGGTGGGTGGCGAAGACCCAGCGGCGGCATCGCCTGCCGCTGCCGCCGCAGCCGCCACGGCGGCTTGGAAGGCGCTGGGCGCCGGCGCCGCCTTGTGGCAGAGCGCTGCGGCCGCTGCGGCCTCGGCGCCCCACTTGCTGGGGGCAAGATGGAGTGCCCAGCACGCAGCCTCAGGCCGTGATACACCTTCCCCCTCGCCCCATTGCGTTGTTGCTCCTTTAACACCCACAATTGCCGCCGCTCCTGCTGCCGCCATGGCTGCTGCAGTATCTGTGCCTTCCCGGCTAGCTCCGCCAGAAACAATGGTGCCAGTGTCAGCACCATTGCACTGCTGATAGTTGGCGGCCGCGACCTCGGCCTCCTCCAGCACTGTCACCCTGCCTGCTGCGGCATGCTGTGCCAGCTGGGCCCACACCACGCTGTGCATGCTGCCCTGCTGCTGCGCCCGGCGACAGGCTTTCAGGCGCAGCATTGGATCCCCCAGCTGCAGATACTCGTGCAGCCGCTTGTTGCCCCACCACCCCGCCTCACAGGCAAATGCCTGCTCCTTGAGTCGCCTGCAGGGCAAAATGTTCATCCAGGTCTGGCAGCGTCATAACCACAGTGTTAAGATGACTAATCAAATGGCGGCAGCAACGTCAGTCGGCAACAGCATGACACCCACAAGCCAGCTGCAGCGGTCAGCCGCCAGGGTATCCAGCCAGCTGCTGCCAACCTGCATCACGCTGCCTGTGCATTCCCCCGCAGGACAGAGGAGACCCGCACGTAAACCCATCCCACCCCCCCAACCCCAACCCCCCACCCCACCCCGCGCCCCACCCCACTGCAACACACCAGCAGCGATGTAGTATGCAGTCAAGCAACTGCGGCTGTTGCACCAAGCACTCATCTTACCACATGCAACCCTGCTGTATGCACACATCGCCACCCTACGCAGACCATCACCCACCTACGGCACACCAATGTCACATGGGCCCCCTTGTCCGCCGCCCCCACGGCCAGGCTGGCAGCCGTCATGCCCCCTCCAACCACAACCACACGCCGGCCCGCCAGCTCAGCGCCCCTGAGATCCACTGTATCCCACGTGAGCATCCCCGGCGGCAGGAATCTGCTGCTTTGGCGCCCCTCGCCACCTTTGGGGCCAAAGGCGGGAGCAGGGACACAGTGGGTGCCGAGGGGTTCTTTGGTGACAAGTGCCTTGGCCCAGGCCGGCAGCACAGGCTGAGTGGGCGCAGCTGTGTATATGACCTTGCGTGCCAGCAACGCTTCGCCTGATGACAGCTGGAGCCGCAGGCCTGCAAACACGCATCACGTGACTATGGCGGAAGCTCTACGCCAACCATTTCAGACTCAACACATATAGGCGCCTTCCGGTGCGCACCTCCCTCCCATGCGACTGTACATTAACAACCCACGACCAGCAAGGTTTCAAGACACTGACTTGGCTACGCTGCAAAAGACTATTGCCACTCCCAGGCTTACACATTCCTCCACACGGAAGTGGAGTACGGAGCCCGCATCCACCCTTGCCCACCCAAGATGTCAGCCCTGCTGCACAGCCGCCATAGACACGCCCCAAAATAGGCATTGCAGCGCTGCCTACCTTGGTCGGCAACCAGGTCCAGCCGGGTGACCCTGCCCTGCCGCACTGTGGCCAGCGCCGGCGGCAGCTTGGCCACGACCTTGGCCCTCACAAAGTCGGCGAATAGCTGCCGGCTGGGCACCGGCGCAAAGTCCTCCGCGGTTAGGACAAGCTCCTGCAGGGGGCAAGGCAAAAATGTCAACCGGCCGG
>BBXU01000272.1:0-23058 GCA_001598975.1 Parachlorella kessleri
GGGGGGGCGCGCGCGCGCGCTTGCTAACCGTCGCAGGTGATAATCACATATTCACTCATGCCAGCAAATTGCCCTGACGCTCCCCGCTCCCCCACTCTCACAATGCAAATCTGCAGCGACCGGCAGGATTTTGACTGGCACTGCCCCTCCTTGCACATCACTTACAATCTCCTTTCCTGTAGCCCAAACAGAAGCACGTGCCCCAAATGAATTCCATGGCTGTGCCTAGATGTCATGCAGATCTCCAACTCACCATTATCCTCCACTACACTGAATCCCGAGGCCCCACTTGCCATCCCCCAAAATGCCACGCAGCTGCCAGGGCTGAGCAGCGCGTGGCTGGGTTGCCGGAACGTAATCCCATTTGTTGCCGCATCCCGCACCACAATCTCTTGCTGGCAAATATCTGTAAGCCAGAGTTGGCCGCTGCCAGGCTGGTGCGCTATTGCGACTGTTAGCTCCTTGCAGGGCTCCTCCTGGGCCCCAGACTGGAACGCAAGGTTCAAGTTGTTCCAAAGAATAATCGGGCCACCTGCAGGTATCCAGCGCAACTCGTTACCACGCTGCCACCGGCTAGCACCTGCCCAAGCCAAAAGCAATGGCAGGAAGCACGATTTCTTCAATGCTCTCAATCAAATCTCAACAAAGGCAACCCTGGCCAGGCTAGTTTGTTGGTGGTGGGCAACACGCAGGCCTGTGCCAAATGTGAAACATCAATCTCACACGCAACAACAAACTTGGGCAGAATAGACGCGCATGGTCAACTGCTGATCCTCCCCTAAGACCCCCCTCAATCGCAAAGCCGGGTTCAGTTTCTCAGCCCACGCACCAGAGCAGGACAGGGCTAGCAGCACTCACCTAGCTGGTTGCAGTCAGGCACCAGACTGCCGCCGTCTGAGATAGCCACTATATTCTTTCTATTGTCTGGAGACGCAAGCGCATCGCTGATACGCAGGGCGAAGGATGTCAAAGCTGAGCAATCCTGAGTGCCCGGGTCGCAAGGAGTGGCGCATACCTGCATTAAACCACACACGAAGCCCAACAGGCGATTAGGTACTCCGCCAGACAGCACAGCCCAACTGCTGCAAACCCCGCTACCCAAAAGCTCGAGCGTTGCATAAACACGCCAGGGACAAGCTGTGGCTTACAACCCAGTATGAGGTGCCCCCTGCGGCCCGTTATTCGCAACCCCTTCTCCCAATCGCTCCAGTGCAAGCACTAGAGGTCAGCTACCACTTCCTGGCCCGGGGACACACCTTCAACTTGAAGGTCGTAGCATCGTTGGTGCCCTCCTTGTCATATTCCAAGAACGTGGGGAGGCTGTCTGCGCGCTGATTGTACCCAGCTGCTGTCACAGAGGGGCTGCAAGATCCAACCTCATAAGGGGCTGCGTTGGCGAGAGCTGCGGCTGCTGCAAGCAGCGATACTACCGCCTGCACATGGAAGAGAGCGCAAAAGCGTCAGCGCTCAAATGTTGGCAGCTCATCCCGGGTGTACAATTACTCGGATTGTTCCCCACGATGCCTCAAAGTGATCATCCCGTGGGACACTGCTTGCCGGGCCTGCGCATGATCCATCCGTCGGGTATCCGACGCCGAGCTGCTCTCAGCGCTGATAAGAGCCGGCTTATTACGGCTCATCATTACTGGCCCAGCCCCGAGTCGGCCGACCAACTTTTTAGTCGGCCGGTTTCGTCGGCCGGTCCCCGCCCAGGCCGCGCTTGCTCCAGGCCGATGAAACGGCCGGTGTTACACTTCCACCAGCGGCGGCATTGCTTGCTGCCCAAGGCTGGCTGGCTCCCTTTTGGCTGGCACCCACATGCCAACAATGCCCACATGTGGGTCTCACCTGTAACCGCAATAGCATCCCTCGATAATCAGGGCTCAGATAGGTTTCTTTGCCCTGGCATAAAGATGTGTCAGTCGCGAATCCGCCGAGGGACGCCGAGGGACGCAGCTACGGGTAATGAAGTGATCAACGCTGCCACAACTGGACACGCGAGGTAATAGTGTGCCTGTAATGTGCCTAACTGGTGTTTGCTGGCGTCGGTGGAGCCGCCTGGGTTGGGGGGTTGCTGCTGGGGAGAAGCTTGTCCTACACGGGGGGGCAAATTGTAAAATCTTTCCCGCCATACGACCGACTTCTGTGGGTCGACGCAAGATCACGCTGACTACGCGGGGTAGATCGGCCACGCCTCCTTTAGGGTTTAAGGTTTACCCGTTCTCTGCTGGTCAGACTAATACCGCAAGGACCTTTCACTGGAATGGAGGGATTGTAGGGTGTCAAGTCTCCGTGCACCTTAAGATGATGCCTGGCCCTGCGAACAACGTTCTGGCCATAGCAGTGCTTGTATCAATGCCTTGTCCTGCAAGTGGTCCGGGCTAGTATCGCCCCTTCAGCAAAGATCGTACCATACTTTTTCACATGTCCCTCATAGCGCAAGCACTCAGGCATGTGAAAGCAGATGGACTCGGTATGCAAGGGTTGTGGCCTGTCCTTTTGTTCCGGCTGACGTCAAACCCTGTGCCACCGTGCTTCGTTTTAACCGTGCCTCTACGTGGTGTAGTGATAAGATCAGCGAAGTCCGCCCTGCCTGTCACGTGCATTTCCATTTAAAATCGGACAATGCAAGCTGGTGCGTTTGGCTTGAAATTTCAAAGGGGAGACCTTCAGCAGTGGCGCAGGGAACAGATAGCTCAGAGGTTGAGGGCCTAGTCATGGCACGACGCAATATTTTCGCATCGCCTGCCACCTTTTTGAAAGAAGCAGTATGCCTCAGCCAGTGACTCGCCATGTATGCTGGGTAACATCAACACAAACAGTCAACATGTCAACTTGAAATGAGACCTGACCATGACACTAGAGAGCAGGATGTCTATGCCCGTCACCGCTGTTGTTGTTGTTGTTGCTGCTGCTGCTGTGGCAACAAGACCATCGATGGAAGGGACGTTGCCAGCAGCGGCTGCTGCGCCATAACCACCGTCGGCGCCCTAGGGCCGGCTGCGAACCCCTGGGCGGGCCTCTGCAACTGCTGCTGACCAGAGAGCTGCATGGCCGCAAGCGATGCAGCAGGCCAGGCGGCCACTGGGGTGGGTCCTGCTCCCACCACCTGCAGCTGCTGGTGCTGGCCCCCCAGCACAGGCTGCTGCCCCAGCAAAGCCGCCTGGGCAGGCGCCAAGCCCTGCATCAGCAGAGCCGCATGCTGCGCCTGCGCATGCGCACGCTGCTGCTGTTCTTGCACCGCAGTATTGCCAACAGCAAGGGGGCGTGCCACGGCTGCACCCACTGTTGCCCCACCTGGCTGACCTGGCTGCTGCCGCACGGGCCCCCGGGCAATATTTTGTTGTTGTTGTTGCTGCTGCTGCATGTGCAGGAGAGCTGCCTGGTGCTGCTGTAGAAAAGCAGGGTTGATGGCTTGCATGGTTGGCAAAGGGTTTAAGAAGCTAGCCGGGTTGGCGGCAGGCGCTGACACTTGTGTGGGCGCCACCGGCTGCCGAGCAAGTTGCTCCGACAGGAGTCTGTCTGCCGCCGCAGCATCGGGGTTAGGCGTCACGGCTGCAGCCCGTGTTGACACCAGCAGACGCGCTTTGCCAGCCAGCCCAGTGGCAAAGCGTGACAGGCTAGCAGCGTAGCCACCCAGCGGTAGTGTGGAGGTGGACGGCCGCAACAACTGGCGGCCCCAGCCAAAGGCAGCGCCCTCTGCGGAGGCGCCGGCGCCCAACGCCCTCCACCGCGCTTGCATGGCATCAGTCAGTGGCCGCCTGCAGGGCATGGTATTTCTCAAAGGCTTTGCCAGCTGAGGTTTGCCTGGGGGTATCCTGTGATGCCGGCTAGTTGTGATGCGGCCCATGTGTTCATACTCTTGCTGTCAGGACCTTCCCTTCCCCACCACCAGTTGCAGGGGGCGCAAGTGACAGCAGGTCAGTGGGGGTCTCATGCAACAGCGCCCCGGGGCCAATGACAAGTACGACAGGAAAGTGGGAGCCACCGCTAACACAGTTTGGCACATCGCGCGTATACATAGGATCTCAAGTTGGGGGAAGGAACCAGCACCTTAGCTCAGTTCTGGGAGGGTTAGGGCAGGTCCCTCCACCTAGCTTGGCTTGCAGCCACGGCTCCCAGCGGCCTACCATATCGTTGATGACACCACACAAGAGCCACGCAGCAGATCAGGCAAGACACAGAGCATAACTGCATAGAACCCTGTCGGTCCAGTATACCCATCCCTCTCTCTGCTCGCATGCCTGCCACCTTGATAATAACAAGAGCCACGCACCGCCCACGGCACGGCACTTTGTGATGCAGGGCGCACCTGTAGGAGTTCCTCACACTCTCATCCAAGCTCTCCTCGAGGTGGTCCCCCACTCCCGCCCGCTTGAGCACCTTGGCCTCCTGCAAGCAGACACGAACCGTGACAAGCCTGCCCAGAACAACCCAAGGTTTGTCAAGCAAGCTTTGACAAGGGGTAAGAACATTAATACCAATCTGGCAGGCTCCCCCCTACCCCCCACCCCCTGCCTGGCCCGCCCCTTCCCCCCACCGCACCGTCCTCGCCGTTTGCACTACCTGCCACCCATACCAATAATTGCTGATGCTGCTTCAGTTTCAGCTTGCCTCAGGGACAGAACCATTGGATAATCTCAGACAAGACCCATAGCATAGCGCATCCAGCTATGCCAGAACAATTCACAATTACCCCTCAGGTCGCACAACCTGCCAAGCTGGACGATGACCGCATTCAGCCACTAGTACAGCTCGCCTTATCCTCTCTTCTTCTGTCCGCATTGCCTGCCACAAACGACAACACAAACACAGAAGGCTTCCCTGGCTTTGACACCTTACAGAGCATCCCTTGCCAGCCAGCCCTCCCACACCCACGACGAACATGAACCAGACCGCATTAGGAGCAGCCCCACCCCACACACCTCACGCACACAACCCAACCCTTCCCTGCCCCGGCACCTGCGCCGCCTTCTGCTCCGCCCGCGCCGCCGCCCTCAGGGCGTCACGCTGTGCTCGCTCTGCCGCCCGCAGCTGCGCGTTTTGCTTGCGCGCCTCACCCGCCGCCTGCCGCTGCGACAGCACGCCTTGCCTGCGCAAAGAACATGCACGGCTTAATTTAGGAGCAGCCGGGTTGTGAACCAATGCAGGCCAAGCCACTCACAATGCACGCAGACCCTCCAGGCATCCCTCTCCACACTTTGTTTAACACTGGTCGCACTCTCGCCCACCACAATGCACGAGTGCAGAAGGGTAGTGTGCGCACACTGACATGCTCACCCCTCGCTAGATTGATATAAGTTGGCAAGTCAATCTCTCCATCAAGTGCTTCCCTTGACATTCACCTTCCGCGCTACCAGGCTATGTATGCACTTGGCTGCGCCGCCCACGCCTTCCAGCTAGCACACTGCCTACACGCTGCCCACGACCCTCCGCACATGTACCTGGCCTGTTCATCAGCGTCTCAGCTGCCGCCATACAAGGCTCCGCACTTTGGCTGCACCCACACCTTCCAGTTGCCGACACACACTGCCTACCTGGCCTGCTCCATTAGCTTCTCAGCTTGCCCCAGCAGGTTGCGGGCGTGCGCGTAGAAGGGCGAGTCGGGGGGGTTGTAGGTCATCGCATTGAAGAACATGACCCTGCAGCCCAGGAAAACATCAAGCCCTGGCAGTAGAGTTCACCCCTACCTCTCCTGGGTTTGCAATGCCTGCCACCCATGAGCAGAAGCCCTAACCTGATTCCGCCCGCATATCATACCGGGGTGCAGTGCCCATGCTGAAGGAGCATTTGTCGGGTGCCTTCAAGCCCCTGGTGGCCTCGCCCTTGCAGAAAGTACACTGTTGTCGTTCCTCATGGTCGAAGGGGGGCTGGGCACAGCTGGATGCCTTTCCGTCACGGATCAAGTTGCCCTGAGGTGGCCTTGAGAGCACAGCTTACTATACAACCATTGACACCTCCACCACAGCGCGCCCACAAGCCCCACAACCCTAATACCCCCACAACACTCCAGCGGCTGCTTGCGCGGATGCGAACCCCCCCCCCCCCCCCCCCCCTCCTCCCAAAAACACACACTCATCCACCCCCACCTACACCAGAACCAGTACCCACCCTGCACACCTGCTGCAGAAATACATGCACACTGTTCCCAAACAGTGGATAGACTCGGGCAGTGTCACACAACCCAATGCCTGGGTGCGGGTTGAAGCAGGCAGCCCTACCTCAGGTCCCGCTGTAGGTCTTCGTGGGTGACGTACTCCCCTCCCTCCAGCTTGCCCTTGATTGTGGTGAAGTCCATGGGCTCCTTGATGATGGTGGAGTAGCCGGGGGCCTGCGGGCAGGTGTGTGTGCGTGTGGTGGTGGTTGGTGGGGGGGGGGGGCCAGCACATCTGGCATGAAAGTCACTCCAGAACGATCACGGGCATTAAGCCAACTGCCAGCATTTCCAGTTGGCCTACGACAGCACCTAGGTATATGTGGTTTTCCACATCCTAGCATCTTGCACCCAAGGAAACAGAGCTTCCCTGTAAAGCCGGCCAGAGTAACACTCTTGCTTCGCTCAGTACTGCTGAACAAGCACTGCTCAACCGTGCCTACCTTGCACCGCCCACAACCGCCTACACGTACTCAACCCTCCGCCATCTGCTTCACTCTCCCAGACACAAGCTGTCACATGACACTGGGATCCCCAGACACACACGGGCGCAGCCCCCCCGCCATCCTCCCCGTGCAGAGCCCCCCACAACCCCTACCCACCACTTCATCCGTGACCGGCTCCTTGAAGATGTTGTGGTGGTCCTTCTTCTGCACCAGCCTCACCACCCTCTCCAGGTCCTCCCGCTTGGCCGGGCCGCCGCCCTCCGGCAAGGGTGGCAGCAAGGGCAGCGCATGGGCTGCGCGGCCGGCGGGGGCACCCTCTTCCTGCGCCTGCTGCTCCTGCTGCTGAGAGGTGGAGGGCATCGCCTGCAAGGTGGAGAGAGAGGTGCATGTTGCATGTGAACCATGGATTGCTGGCAGCACTAGAAGCCAAAAGACATGGGTTTTGTGCCGTCAATGAAGTGCCAGGTTGAAAAAAGGCAGTAGACAGACAGCCATTGTCGCATCTACCTGGTCTTGCTTTGCCGGCGGCCCTACGCAATCAAACCTGCATGTGCTGCATCCTCTCACATGACTCTCCCACATGTGGACAAGAGCGTAGGCAGATCCCCGTAATCATTTGCAACCGTGCCCATCTACTGCGCCACTGACACATCCCCCCTGAGCTGCCCAAGGAGTGCACTGCCAGTCCATGCAAGCCTAGGCGCCTGCCTAACCCAAGCGCACCAAATGCTCCAGCAGCCTCCACAACCAAGCCTACGACCAAGCAGCCAAGCAGCCCCAGCTTGCAACCAATCAGTGGCCATGCAGCGGCAGACGATCCACCCCCACCCGGTCCCTCAGCACATGCTGGCAAGTCACCTGTGGCGCCTCCGTGAAGGCCACGTCATCATCCCCCTCCTCCCCAAACAACCCGTCCTCATCGTCATCGTCCTCCAGCACGAAGCTGCGGCTGCCGCCAGACGTGGCAGGGCCCTCGGATATGGCAGCAGTGGCCGCCACGGCGGCGTGCCGCGCTGAGGGCGCCCTGGGCATGACTGGCCCCTCCAAGAGGTCGTCCTCATCCTCATCTTCCTCCTCCTCGGGCAGGAGCAGCTGCACCGCCTGCTTGCCGGCCTTGCGGCCGGGCTTGCCGCGACCGGCGCCGCTGGCTTTGGCGCCCGCCCCGGCCTTTTTGCCAGGACCGCCAATGCCCGCTGCTGACTTGGCTGGCTTGCGGCCCCTGCCAGCTGCTGCTGCCCCTACCCCCGCAGGTACTGTCAGCTTGACAACGGGCAGCGGGGCAGGGCCACCGCCAGCAGCGGCACCCCCATTACCAGGCCCATCATTACGCGGCTGCTTTGGCGGCAGCGGCAGGCTGGCCGTCTTGAGCCGTATAATGGGCTTTGGTGGCCCTGTACCTGCTGCCGCATTTCCTGCAGGCTTGGGCCCGGTGACAAGCTTGATCTTCTTGGGTGCCTGCTGGGAGGGCTGTGCTTCGCCCGCTGGGCGCTTTGGCAGGCTGGGTTGCTGCTGTAAGGGGGCTGGACCTGCTGCAGCGGTGGCGGCGGCGGCAGAGGGAGGTGCCTTGACCTGCACATGAGACGCAACTCAACAGGAGAGGCTCAAGCACCAGGGAGGTGTGAGGCCAGTGAAGCTTTTCTCGACAGTAAGGCCTGAGGCAGGCAACTTTACACCGACCGGGCCCGTCAGCGCTAAGCAAGGGTTACTGACTTTGAGTTTAAACGAAAGGGAGGGCTTTCTCTCAACCACCGCCCCGGTAGGGGCTGCTGGGGCTGGGGCTGCTCCGCCTGCCCCGCCTGGCAGGCTTGGTTGTACTGGTGCATCGGGGCGTTTGACCTACAGGTTCAGAACTCATAGTTGGCTGTCTGAGGTGGTACATAACTAGGAGATTTGCCTAGGCCGGTAGCCATGATCGGTCCTGAGCAGTGCCTAGGCCCTGTGATCGGTCCCAAGTCAAACGAGCTTGCTTGCCTTCAGCACAATTTTTCGAGGGGCTTCAGCTGACATATGCGCGGGTTGGGGCTCAGGTAGCCCGTTGGGCTTTACATCATCATAAATATGCGGGGTTGCTACAAGCGAGTCAGTCTGTTTGCATTGGTGGTAGTACTAGTTCATTAATCATGTTAGCAAGGAGTCCAATGCCATATCGGACTACCGCCTCCTAACTAATGGAGCTCCCGCCATTGGACAGATCCGCGGTTAAATGTCACATCTAATGTCACAGCTACCACGTTCACAGCAGGCAAATCGGGCCCCTCTTCAACCTTAAATGCTGGCTTGATCGTTTCCAATCACTTTGTTGCAAGTGTGACCAGCCCGTCAACTTGATCAAGCACCCGCCGCAGGGCGGACAGTCTGAAGCGTTTGAACGTTCTCAAGCTCTGGAGCGTCTGCCAAAGCACCATGCTTTTGTCTGGGCTGCCAAGACAGCAAGAAGCTGCTGAGCTGGAGGAGTTGGAGGCTGCCCTGGCTTTGGATACTGAGGGAGGCCCCAAGCACCACAGGGCTGCCGCTGCCACAGGTGGGTTGCCCCGCAGGCAGGCCGACTTGTGGACGGCCCTTGCCGCTGACGAGTCTGGGGCCTCATCAGACGAGGAGGAAGAGGACGAGAAGGAGCAGGCGCGCAGTGGCCCGCAGCGTCAGCTGGTGTCTGGGGCTGCTGTGGCGGCCGCCCCACCTGTTCTGTTTGGCCCGCCTGCTTTGCTCGGTCCGCAGTCAGAACGCCGGCTGCGGTCTGGTCGGCACACTGCCTCGGCAGTACAGAAGGTGCAGCAGCAGCAGCAGCAGGAGCAGCAGGAGCCTGAGAAGCACCAGGCAGCTGCCACGCCCGGCCATGCCAGCAGACTGGCGGCTGCTCAGCAGACTGGACCTGCGGCCTTGGAGACCCCTAGCCCCGGCCAAGGCCCAGCCGAGGCTAGTACAAGCAGCGGAGCAGCGGCTGGCAGCGAGGCCCCTGCAGCAGATAACAAGGCATTCGTCGTGGAGCTGAAGAAGGAATGGTTGGGCAGGAAGCGTTTCTCTGGGGGTGAGTACTGGGAGTGCGTAGGACTGGTTGATACAGGAACCGACCAGGGTTGCATACCAGGAAGGGCTTCAGCTGTTGCTTTGCTTGCATATGAAGTACCCCCAGGTGCAGGTGGTTGGTAACTGCAGAGGCCTCCTTGAACGCTATGCAGCTCTTATCATGCTGCCTGCGCCTGCGTCTCTTTTATTTATCAGCGGCAGTGGCAGCATCCACTCTCGTGCTGCCCTTCCTCATGGTGTATGTGCAGGGGATGCCAGGGAACTGCCTGAGGGCGCCGTCCTGCCAAAGGGCAACATCTTTTACCTCCCAGGTGGCCACGGCAGCCTGACGGCCACATACCAAGCTGGGTGAGCTGGCGGAATTATCAGGACACCCTAAGCCACACCCCAAGCCACATCCTTGAGCGGCAAAGAATCTTGTCTTCTTCAAAGCAGACGCGCTGCACAGTCTACCCACCTGTGGCCACTGCTACTTGCCGTCTCTTCTCTTTATGCGTGCATTGACTCATAGCGCAACCCTGATGACCCCTCTTCACTGTATTGCTGCAGGCAGAATCGCTTCGCGGTGGACAGCATTCCCACTGGCTGGGAGGAACTGGGCTACCTGCGGCTGGAGTGGCGTGGCCAGCCAGGACACTTTGCCATCCGCCCCTTGACTGAGGAGGTGAGTGGTGAAAAGGCCATGGGCGGCAGTGAAGCCAGCAGCTTGATACGGGGCCTTGAGCTTTCCTAGAGCCTGCCTTTGCAAAATGTGCTCAGGGAGCCCGCTACCTATTTCCAAAGGCCGGAGTGTTAGAGGCCTATGCAAGGCCGGCTAGAAGGGGCGGTATTATGTCATGACCTGACTCAATATATCTTATGGGGTCCATACCTGCAGGAGGAGGAGGAGTACGAGAATGGGAAGTCCGTGAAGCACAAGCGGCCACGGCCCACCCAGCCAGCAACAGCTGCTGCAGGTGCTGGCCCAGGGAGTCCCCAGAGCGAGGGCGAGGAGCATCCTGCAGCCGACGAGGCTGGCAGAGTGCTGCATAACTCGTCAAAGCAGCAGACCGCAGCCGGCACCTCTGGGAGCAAGGAGCGGGTGCCGCAAGTGGCAAGCGGCAGCAGGAAGCGGCAGCGCAATGCGGCCCCTGACAGGCTGGATGCGCAGGCGGTCGTGGGTGCAGCTCCCCAGGTAGGGCACCTGAAAACGGCAGTGGCACATGCTAGGTTGTCTTTGTCAAGTACCTGGTGCAAAGAAGATGAGGATTGTTGTGGGGTAGAGGCAGGCGGCAGGGTTGACATAAGCTTTTCCAGTACCCAGGAGGAATGAGGCCGTAAGATCCGTTCTTGAACAGGTACATGTGGTAGCGGGTGCGAATGGTGGACTAGCAGAGGAGTGAGTAGAGCTAAAGCCAGGCCTCATGCTCATCATGGCAGCAAAATTGCTGCTTGGGAACTGTCCTGGGCGGTAAGCTTCTTGGTTGCACCTTCTGCACGTAGGGACAGCAGGGCGATGTGCCTGCCAGGCTGCCCCTCGAGAGGCTCACAACCACATCAGCCAGAGCGGCCCCCGCAGAGGTGGCGCGCCAGCAACCGCCGCCGCCGCAGCAGCAGCAGGAGGAGCAGCAGGAGCAGCCGGGCGAGGGGCGTACCAGGCCCCGCCCGAATGCGGAGGCTCAGCTGCGCTTCGAAAGGGACAGACCGGCAATTGCCAGAGCGATAGACGCCAAGGTGGCGCATCGGCAGCGGCAGGAGCAGCGGGGTGAGTGGGCCGCCAGGCCCGGCCCCAGCGCTGCGGATTTGCAGTTCATAGAACAGCTCCAGCCAAAGCTTGCTGCATTGCAAGAGGAGGAGCAGGCGCGGCAACAGCAGCAGCTGCGAGGTGAGGGACCGCGGGACTGGACGCACCAGCCTGCAACCTGCACCTCTGGCAGCACGGAGCGGGTGCCAGAAGCGGCAAGCGGCAGCATGAAGCGGCAGCGCAGAGCGCCTGCCGGCAGGGTGATTGAGCAGGAGCCTGTGGGTGCAGCTCCCCAGGTAGGGTATCTGGAAGTGGCAATGCATGCGTATGCTCTGTACTAGCGTGTAAAGTCAGTGGTAGGTCAGCTCGTTACAGACTGACTGAATGCAGTGATTGACTACCGACTTCTGTACCAATTGCCTCGTGCTGTACAGATGAGTAAGCTGGGACATACGTAGTGGTCACAAGGGCAAGGTGCTGACATCAGCTTTTCAGTAGCCAGGGTAGTGCTACCATCTAAAGCCTAACAAAGCTGTGTGGTTTGCAGGTCGCTGTGCTGCCGCTGGTGCACGGCCCGGCAGGAGACCAGCAGCCAAGCCCTGCCAACCCCCAGTTTCAACCCAAGGATGCTAAAGGCACACCCTGGCAGAGGCTGATTGCTGACCTGAATGGGGTACTACCAGTCAGTTCCCATGCGACCGTGACCTAGTAGGTCACGGTCGCATGGGAAGGCAGACCAGGTTGGCGGTGCTTTTGGGAGCAAAGCCTGCCTGCAGCCATGTCCTACCCTGCCAGTGTGATGTACATATCGAATGGGAATAGCGGGTGAGAGGGCAAAATAAGTAGCCATGTGGGTTTTCTACTTCTACCTGCAGATACTAAAAGAGGCAGAAGAGCAGCACGGTCTTCCCGAAGCAGCCGCCAATGCATACATGCTCAACTTCATCAACGGCATCCCCAGTGGCAAGGGTGCTGTGCCAGGAAGCCTGCAGCGCAGTTTTGATGTGCTGGTCAGGCTACGCAACTTAGGGCGGTGGGATGTTGTGATGAGGTTTGTGACGGCTGACTTGGAGTAGATCACCGCTGCATGGGACCCTCGGCCCTGGCTGGCGCGATGTGCCCAGCAGGGCATGTGATCGTACAGTTTTAAATGCGGGCAGGCAACTGCATCGTGGTGCAAATGGCACGAGTTGGAGGTGATAAGGAAAACCAATGGATGCTGTCAACCCCAGTTCTTAGCCCAGGGGCTTGGATTTCACCTTTTCTGTGCCATTCGCTCCCTGCTCTCACTGCTGTTCCCTGTACTTCTCGCGTACGCATCAAGGATTTCTCTTCATCCCCATTAGTACATAGCATCTACAAGTTTTACTGGTCTGCTTAATTCCTTCCATCTTCTCCGGTATGCACGCTTCTTTGTGCAATCTGGTCTCATGTTCTGAGAGTGGCGGGAACTGCATGTGTGCTATGTTCCTTCGCGGCCTGCCATGAATCTTCAATAAATTCTCTGGTGGTGGTGCAGAGCGTGTGTACTACTTGTTATGGGCAGCAGGTATGTGCAGTTAGGGGATTTTTAGCTCTCTATAAGTGAGAGGACCGGATGCAAGGTATGCTCTGGGTTTGCTGGTGTCTGGTATCCGTTCAGGTGTACTAGGAATGCGATTCCTTGCTGCTGCTATGATTTTGTGAGTACTTCTGCTGTATATGTACTTACTTAGGGTGGCAGGTAATGCGATCAGAGAGGAGGTACGAGTATACTGGGCTGACAGGGTAGTTGTTTGAGTGCAAATCATGTAGATAGAGGTGTGAAGATGGATATTGTGCATTGTCACCAAGTAAATTTCAGCATAAGAGGGTGCTGGGTTCTGCCATGCAATTGTGCAGCGTGTTTCATCTTTCGTGCATTTCCTGCCTGATGTCTTAATCTCGTGCATGTACCTGGTACCTCTGCTCCCTGGCGTTTCTGGCCTGCTAGCCGTCACTCCCATGCTGGCATGGCACAGAGCCAGCCTTACAGCACTTTGTACGTTATCTTCTATCCCTCAATCCGTACGGAAGTTCCGTCAAACCTGTTCTGGGTCAGTAAATGAGATGGGTAACGTCCCTATCTGATCTGTGAACCTGCTTCCCTAAGAATAAGGCAATCCATGAACCCAGGTCAATGCTCACTCGGCAAGTCAGTCAGTGAAAAGCCCATCCCTGTCAGGGCTCAAAATATGCACGCTGTCTAAACACGACAAAGTCAAGTGCGAGCTTGCCACGAGCATCAAGTGCCATTGCTGTGGTCGAACAGTTACTGCCAACCAGTGTAGAAGCCAGGCGCCGACGTCTGCTGCTGCTGGTATGGCTGTTGCTGCTGTGGTGGCTGCTGCTGCTGCTGCATGACAAAGACCGGCTGCTGCATGGCATATGGCGGCTGCTGTAACGATTGGGTTTGATTCTGGGGTAGTGGTTGGTAGGGTTGGTGTGCTGAGTACAGCGGGAGAGCGGGCGGTGCCGCATACAGCTGCCCTTGTTGGGCCGGCGGCGGGGGAGGCTGCAACCCCCCCACAGGAGCCAACAGATGGCCCGGGTCTGCCGCGCTGACCCCAAATACCTGTGGCGCCAACGCCAGAGCACCGGGATGATGCTGATAGGGCGCTGACTGAGGCACGGCGTACGCCTGCTGCTGGGCTTGTTGGTACTGCTGGGTTGGGAGGTACTGCTGTTGCTGCGTGGGTAAGGGAGCCAGGCTAGCGTGGTGGGAGAGCATGCTACGCTCCAAGCCCCCGAACTCCTGCTGTGCCTGCTGCTGCTGGAGCTGCTGCTGGTGGTGCCGCACAATGGGGCTATACTGCTGCTGCTCCTGTTCTCCTTGCCTGCCAACCTCCACTCCCAGATAAATGCAACCGAGCTGCCCATCATGCGGCGGCGGCAGGGGCGGGGAGGGCGCATGCTGCAGTATTGCCGGCGCAGATGGCAGGTGGCGGAGCCGTGAGGGCTGCGCCTGCCACCCCTGCTGCTGCTGCTGCTGCTGTTCGTGCTGTGTGTACCCATGCAGGCCGTTGGGGAACCGTGGTGGGGTTTCAGCAGCCCCGTGTGTTGCCGAGGAAGTCCCAAGGTTGAAATGACTATGGAGGCCCCCAGCTGTTGCCTGCCCTGGCGGTGGCGGCGGGTGCAGCCCCTGCAACCGCTGGAGCCTGGGGAGCGACCCTGGCGTGTTGTTCTGCTGCTGCTGGGACGGCTGGCTGAAGCTGTGGTAGGGCTCCCACTTGGCAGCGTCGGCACCTTCAGGCATGGGGGCATTCACGCCTGGGAACTGCGCCGTCTCAACCCAGGTTCCCTCCCACTGGCCAGCTGCACCGCTTTCACTACCGCCCGGCTCATCCTCAGTTGCCTGAGGGGAGCCGCTGTCAAAGGGTATAAAATCCTCAGCCGGGGCTGCAACAGGGGGCTCAGCCGCTTGCTGCCTCTTCTGTGCCTGCTCTGTAGTGCCGCCCTCATCAAAGGCCAGGAAATCGCCCAGGGCATCGGCATCATCCCCAAGCCCGGCACAGTCGTTGCCCCCGTCCTCCCACTCCCCACTTTCTAGAGAGGCTTGAGGGCTTAAGCTGACCTGCTGCCCCTGCTCCTGCGAGTTGGCTGAAACCGTCTCAATGCCCCCGAACTCCTGCTGCTGTGGGTGTTCCAGGAGAGCAGGGTGGGGCAGGCTGCCATTCTGCACCTCCCCATTAGCTACCACGCCTGCTGAGGCTGCTGGCTCTGCTCCAGCACCATTGGCTGTGTGAAGGGGTCGCCGCTTGTGCACACGGTAGCCTGGAGGGATGCCCATGTCCCTCATGCGATTCAGCCACGGTGGCGGGTCAAGCGGCCCTGCAGCACAGTGTCACCTCCTCCACTGTGAGCCAACAGGCAGACACCAAGGTGCCATAGCCGTGCTGCCCTCGTAATGGATGCTTGAGGATTCAGCATGCAGATACACCATCATATGGACACCTGCACCGCTTGTACACCTGGGTTATGTGTTAGGGTCACAGAAAACCCCCAAATCTCACACCCAGCCTGCAGGGCATGCCTGGACCACCAATACCACAGCATGGTACTCCTGCCCACCTGTCTCGCTGGCGAGCGACTGCACTTACCCAGGCCCATGGCACTTCTCAGTGCCTCGCTCAGCTGCCCGGGCTTCACATCCCCAAACTCCTCCTCCAGCGGCAATACCCCGTTTGCGCCCCGGCGCCCGCCCCCCTCCTCCCCCAGAAAGTACCGCTTGGCGGCCCGGGGACCCCCCGCAGCCTCGCCACGCGCATCTGCAAACTCCCTGCCAGGCAGAAGGATAAAGCAACAACGGGATTCAAGGTGCATGAGACTTTGCTTGGGGAGCTCCTGCCCAGATATACTGCATGAGAAAAGGGTGCAGTCAAGGAGGTACCCTACTTTGCAAAGGGCAGGGGCAAACCAGCTGTCTGTGATATCTCGCCAGGTGGCCAACCAGCATGAAGGTTTAATTTCCCACCCTCTCCACCTAGTCTGGTTGAGCCCAGCCAGTAACTCACTTCCTGCTCTGCTCCACCTGCTCCCTGTCATACTCCCGCCAGCATTCCCGCGCGGTGTGAGCGTAGCTGCCGCAGTTGAAGCAGCGGTTAGGAGCACGCCGCGCTGGCCGCGGCACCGCTGCTGTTGCTGCCGCTGCTGCCGCCGCTGCTGCCACTCCAGTGCCACAGTCTGTACCTGGGACCGCTGCATGCCCTTCTGTTCCCCCTGCTAGCGAGGCGCCGCCATCTAGCACTGGCAGCGAGAGCTCGTGGGATAGCGCCTGCCAGCGCTTGCTGGCCCGGCGCTGGCGCTTGGGGTCGGGGGAGCGTAGCGGGGCGTCCACGGCACGGTCGTAGGCGGGCACACCACATTGCTGCAGCAGTTAGTACGCTGATGGTGGTGATACACCCAGTTGCGCATTGTTGAAGAGTGCATGCGACAGCTGGAGGAGTAGCAGGGGCATGGGCAAGGCCACTAAAATAACATAAGCTCTGTTAGATTGCGTCATTGCCTTCTGATCCAACCCCAAGCTCTGGATCACCAATGACCATGTCTTGGCATTGAGACGGTTATGGCACTCAGAGGGTCCACCGCATGAGGCGAGACCTATACCCTGCGCATGCTGCCAGTAACCCTCATCTCAAAACTACAGCGCACCTTCTCATAGGCAATGTTGTACCACATGATCTGGGAGGCTGTCTTCTGCGGGACCCCTGGCCGCTCCTCCCACACACGGAGCTCTGCCCCGTCCTGCTGCAGCAACACCTCCGGCTCATAGCTGACCGTCCCCGAGGTCACCTCCCCTGTCTCAATACCCTGCATTGGTGTAACAGAGCGCTCTCATGCAGCGCAGCTATACGGCTGGGTGGGCTACATAGTTTCTCTTTGAAGTGGCACGCGATGCAGCGATGGCTGGCAAAGGCGGGCAGGCTCTGGAGGGCTTAAAAGGATCTACGAGGGATGGGCTCTTACTGGAGGATAGGTTTCAGCGTGCCACTCTGCCCACTCCCGTAACCGCTTATCGAGGTTCTTGAAGCTGGCCCTGCATGGGATGCGCACAGGATAGTGAAGAAGGTAACTTGCTTTCGTGGACTGCCAGGGCATGTAGCAAGCTGTGCATTCGTGATCATAGCCTTGCCAGATTGGCCCGTGGCTCGGCACTCATGGCTTACTCAGGGAGGCTCTGCCAGTGGACGGTGACCTCTGTTGACCCCTGCTCCCGTTGGCGCTTCACCATGCAGCCTAGTGCCCACCCTAACTAAAGAGCCTGGTTGTGCGGGCAGCTGGCTCAAGTGGGAAAGGTAAGGAACCTCTGAGAGCACCCTGGTCCCGGCAGCGACCTTAATCTCTCTACATCAGTGGGCATGGGTCACTGCCTTACAGAACATGGCCCAGTAGTAGTAGCTCAGCAACAGCAAACAAACATCTCAGTCATGGAATGGAGCCGCAGTGGGCGTCAAAGTAGCAGGGTCTGCATGAGTGCACTCCCTCGGCTCTCTTCTATACTATTCCGTAGTTCTTCAAGCTGCAGGGCGTGTAACCTAAGAATGCCCATGAGAATGAATCCCAGCAGGGGCAGCACTACCCAGCACGTCCCAGCAGAGGCGCTTGAGTTCATGCTGTTCATCTTGCTTTCGGTACCGTCTCCTCCCAGACCTAGAGAATGTGCTTCGCAGTAACCTTGGGTGCAAATACTACCGCGACGCTCTGCTATCTTTAGACGCAGTGTGCATGCACGGGGGTCTAGGCTAGAAGTTCAGGATGGGCTGCGCAGCAGTTGCGACCATGATAGACGGGTAAGTTTGCCAACCAAGCGTGTAATGGCCCCCAGAAAACGTGCTGCGACTGCCCCTGGCGCGCCTTAACACTTGCCCTAGCAGCATTCCCTCATGCGTTTGCACCGCTCACCGAGTTGGAGAGTTGAAAGATACTGACGGAAACCCTAACTGGACTGGCAAAGCTCCAAATTACAGTAGTGAGTGCTACTTCGGAAGGGACACCCTGTATGTGCCCCCTGGCAGGTACTTCCACATCACAAAGAGGGGGTCCACCATAGGGCGCGAGGTCAAGGCAGGAGTTGTCACCTTCCTGACTATGTCGTATATACTCATCGTCAACCCTCAGATCCTCGGGGTGGCAGGTGCGCGGTGCCTCCTTGGGTTACCAGTGCAAGTCTGGCTTGACCCAGGTCCCTAACAACTGCCCTGCGAGGGTTTGTGGTGCTTATTGCAAGTGCCCCGCTGCAGGTTTCAAGTAAGTAATGTTTACCTTCCCTGTTATGCAGGGCTCCCAGTTGAGGCTGTAGCTGCTGCGACAGCGCTGACAGCAGCCCTATCCTCGCTTCTGTGTGGCCTTCTGGCAAACATGCCAGTTGGTGTGTCTCCAGGCATGGGCGTGAACGCCTACTTCGTCTTTAGCCAGGTACCTGGTACCCCGACGGCAGGGATATGCAGTGCAATTTTCTTAAGAAAGATCAGACCCGTTTCTGCTATCGTGCGTGCTGGCCACATGTCATGCCTTGGAATGCCCCGGGGAATTGCCTTGAGCTGTGTGGGTGTCTGCTGGGAGCTGCCTTCACACCATGATCTTCCGATTGTACCCCTTGCTACCACTGACGCCTAGGCATCAGCCCTCAGATTGCATCACGCGCTATGTCCTCAGGTGCTCGGCCATGGCGTGAGCATCAATAAGGCCCTGGCATGCTGCCTGACCGCCGCGGGAGTGGTGGTGCTGCTGGCCCTGGGCCATGCACTCACGGTCGTCCTCGCCATAGTCCCCAACAGCATCAAGCTGGCAGTGGTGAGCGGGGAGCGCGAGGCAGCGTGGCATGGGGGTGTTGGCAGGCGGTCGGCATTCGATGGTTCCTTGCCCGGGGGGATATGACACTAAACTGATCTTGCTAGGAGGGGCTTGGACACCGAAAGGTGCATCCCCCATTGAAAGTTCCAAGCACCAGGGACGCCTGCCTGCCCAACATGAGCTTGCTTGAGGCGGCATTGTCAACCCACACCACGTTGTTGTCCCCGGGGCCTTAATACTTGCCAGTCCCGTGGTCCGTGCAGGTGGTGGGCATGGGCCTGCTGCTGAGCTTCATCGGCCTGCACACCAGCGGAATCGTGGTTCCCGATGCCCGCACCATGGTGGCCATGGGGGATCCCTTTGCCCTGGAGCCCATGCTGGCGATTGGCGGCCTGGCGCTGATTGCCGCGCTGCACTACCGGAACGTGCGGGGCAGCATCATCATTGGCGTGCTGGTGACCGCCATTGGATACTACGTTGCCACCGCCAGCTGGCCCACGCAGTGAGTATCGCGGGGGGTAGCGTTGGTGTGTAGACGGGGCAGCTGACAGCGCCAAGGGTTTTCTGGTAGACACATCGCGATGCGGGTGCTGCTGCTGCTGATGATGATGATGCTGACGGGCGCGCATCCCACCCCCTCCCCCTCGGACGCTCCCTCTCCCTCCCCATCAACACACACATATAAGCCCCCCCCCACACACACGCAGACACATTTTCTCACACCCCCGGCCCCCTTACCATCACCTCCGACCCTGCCCACGCCCGCGCGCAGGTTCCTGGCGCTGCCCCGCCTGCAGCTCTTCCGCCCCGACTTCTCCGAGCTCTTCACGCGGGAGCACGTCAACGCGGGGGCCTGGTCCTCCGTCCTCGCCTACACCCTGGTCATCGTGTTTGACATTGCGGGCGCCGTCTTTGGCCTGGGCAACCTGGCGGGCCTGCTAGAGGGGGGCCACGTGCCCGGGGCCGCCTTTGTGTACCTGTCTGCGGCCGCGGGGACCGCGGTGGGCGCGCTGACGGGCACCACCCCGCTGATCGTGGCCGCTGAGAGCGCTGTGGGGATCAAGGAGGGCGGCAGGACCGGGCTGACGGCGCTGACGGTGTCAGGCTGCTTTGCGGCCAGCATGTTCTTGTCGCCCTTTTTGAAGGTGAGACTGAGGGCGCAGCGGAACCAGTGGGGCAGCCGGCAGGATAAGGTTGGCCACAGCGCAGAACCTGCAAGATAAGGCTGGTTTCATCACAGGACCTGGAGGGACACAGCGGGGCTCTGGCTGGTACGGCTGTGGGCTCTGGTCAGCGTAGCAAACGAGGCTGCACATTCGTATGTGTGGGAGCCTGGCGTGCTTGCGTTGGTTTGTTCCTTGGAAGACAGGGCTGGACCAACCTGTTCATGCCCCCCGCCCTGCCCCGCCCCGCCCAGCACCATGTCTTCATCAGCTGAGTGGAGCGCCCTCAAGCCCTGTGACTCGCCTGATACACACCATGTGACCCCCCCCTTCCCCCCCCTTGCAGGCCATTCCCCAGGTGGCAACAGCACCAGTGCTGGTCCTAGTGGGTGCCATGATGATGTAAGTGGTCTCACGCTCGCTTCAGCCGTGCAACCTGATGCTGCCCTGTGTGCATTCCTGTATCTCCGTCCACCAGACTGCTTTGCTTGCTGCTGCCCAGCTTGCTCCACCCCCTGCAATGCCTTCCCCCAGCGCCTGTGGTGCCAGCTCCTCAAGCAGCCCCCACCTGTGGCAGAACAACAGCAGTATTGTAGACTCGCGGCATGAGGCCAGCAAGCCGACCTGGCCTTCCCGCCTGTGTGCCCATGTGTGCAGGGGCGAGTGCACGCACATCGACTGGTCCTCCATGCTGTCTGCGGTTCCCGCCTTCCTGACCATCGTCATCCAGCCCTTCACCTTCAGCATCGCCAACGGCATCTACGCGGGGCTGGCCATGTCGCTGCTGCTGTTCCTGCTGACGGGGCAGTTCCTGGAGGTGCTGCCGGGCCTGCGCCACAGGAAGTGGGTTGTGGGGGGGTCGCAGGGCGCCCCGGGGGATGCTGGTGCAGCAGACCTGGAGGCCCGCCTGCTGCTGCCGGCCGGCAGCCCGAGATACCACGACGGCGGCAGGGGGGGCAGCGTGCGCAGCGGCAGCAGCAGCGGCATGGGCACGCCACGAGCAGGGACCCCGCGCGCGGGCACGCCGCGGCAGGGGCGCGGGCGCCAGCATGGAAGCGCAGGCGCCGGCGGGATCCCCATCGGGGGCAGCAGCACGCCCCGGGGAGGCTCGGGGCAGCTGACGCCGCGCGAGGTGGCGGCGTCCTTAGTCAGCAGCCTGGGATCGCTGCACGGCCCCGGCACCTCCTACGAGCGCACCAGCTTTGACATGTGAGGCGCCTGACACCGCGGTCTCCGGCCAACTTGCACCTGATTGGGAAGACTCGGACTGTTCTTCTTGTTTGGCTTATCATAGGGGTTTTTGAGACCGTTCCCTGGCCCGCAGGCTGCCGTACCAATCAACCCTTCCCCAGGACGATGTCCCCAGTGTTCTCACCCCCGAATTTGCATCCTGCAGGTACCTCAACACGCGTGGCTCTGGGGGCAAGCGCCGGCCGAGGTCTGGGAGCAGCACCCGGCCTGGCAGCAGCGGTAACCACAGCCTGCATGGCTCCGAGGGCTTCCCAGAGCCCCACTGAAGCGGTGGCCGAGGATGGGGGCAAACACTGCAGGGGGGACTGTAGTTGATCTTGATTATTACAGATTGGGTGCTCTTGCACCAGACTTCCCAGAGCTTGGGTGCTCAGTGCGACATGCATGGCTCTACTGACTTGGGCACCGCTCTGGCATGGTACTCCATGTAGCTGTAACCTACCATCTTGCAAGTGGGAGTGGGATTGCTTCATTTCCTAAGCAAAAGTTATTGCCTAAGGATATCGGGCTGGTGGGCCCGTTTATGACATTAAAGCGTGCAGTGCCAGTGGGGGTTTCGGGACTGTTTCTTCAGTGTTACAAGTTTCAAGTGTGCATTGCCACGGGGGTAGGACTAACCTTTTTCATAGATTTGCGCTTACCACGCTGACGTTCCTTCTCCCATACTTCCTAAGCAAGTAATTCCTATCTTCAGGGCACCTATCAAGGCCTAGGTGATCATGTGTTTTCAGTCAGAATTTATGTCACTACCAATGCTGAGGAGCACATGTCATGTTCAAGTGACTCTTACTCCCTGGCAAAGACCAGCCATTGCCAGTATAGCCACACCTTGCCACACACACGGCCCCCAGCTGTCCTGCTGCGACGGCAACTCAGACACCAACTTTTCTTCCCAAGAGCTGCAGCTGTCGACATCAAGCATCCCTCCCTGTGGGTGAGCCCACATGCCCGCTTGCCTGCCGAAACACGGTTCACCTAGATGATGGGTGACATGCCGGCCGGTACCTTACCCTCAAGAACAACCCAGTTGAGGATATTGTGCAAGGATGCAGCGGCTCACACCCAAGCTACCGCCTGGCATCACATGGCATCGATGACTGCTTTCAGCTGCATGCGTATGTGTGGGTCCTCGTGCTCCTTGAGCCGCTCTGACAGCACCTGCTTGATGCGGTTCATGCTCAGCCGCACCTGCAGGCGGCCACGCGGCAACATTGACAAAGCTCAGTAGTGCATGTCACACGCATGCAGCGGACTGTAGGTGTTACCGGATGAGGCATCTCAAGCGGCGTGCCAAGAAGGATTTGCTAAATTTGCACAGACCGAGTAAGCATTAGTACCAGCGCAACATTAGTAGGCGGCCGGTGCAGCGCAGGGGCACGCCAGATCAGGTGTACAAGGCTTGTCATCTGGACGCAGCCACGCACTGATGTGATCTGTAAGACCATGACGACGACCCAACCACCTTCTCAGTCTACATCCGACCCCCCTGGAAATCTGAGCCCCCTGTCCTACTATCGCACCTTTGAAAGCCGCCGCGGCTGCGGCATGGGCTTCTTCACTGCCTTGTACATCAATTTCTCTGAGTGCAGCTTGTTCTTCTCCTTGAGCAACACGAACCTGCACAGGCAGGCCAAAGTGTGGACCGACCAACGCCTCTCGGCAGCCCTCATTGCACAAGCACAAGCACAGGCCCAGGCCCGCCACGTCTGCAAAAAAAACCCGGCCGTGCGCATCCCAGCGCACCAGAGTTTGTGTAGATCGTCCCAGCTTTTTATTCGCAGCTCAGACGCCTGCCATGCCCGGCCTGCAGCCACAAACTCACCCAGGTAGCACCAAACCTCAAACTGTGGGAAGCCACCTCAATTTGACCTTGTTGTCACCCTATGCTAGGTGTGTAAACAGCACCGCAACAGAGGGGGCTGTCGACATAATAGCGAAGTGGAAGATGGGAAAGGAAGCTAAGCCCCAGCCCCACACCCCCCCCCC
>BBXU01000273.1:0-116649 GCA_001598975.1 Parachlorella kessleri
ACCCCCCCCCGCTTAGGCTTCTGGCAGCCTTCTAGCTCCCTCTAGCTCACCATAGATGGGCTCCTCTTGTTTCTCCTTTGGGTCTTTAGGCTCCTTGGGAGGCACAACGATCAGCTCTTCAAGACCCCACCGAGAAGGGGTCGTTGTGAGGGTGCGTGCTGCATGTGGCAGGATGGCCTGCCGCAAAGACGGAAACTGCTGCGTTAGTCTCAACAGCATGTCTTTTGTTATGCAGTGAGTACTATTGATATATTCTGGTCAAGAAGAATGAAAACCGGCTATGCAGTAACCTGACACGGAGAAGGCTGGTGCATCTAAAATCCCGACAAGGAAGGATGTATGCGGCTCTTGCGTATTGGGTGTTCCCTGTTCATCGTGTTGAGAGCTGGGGGGCGGCACGTAGTCACCTATTAGTACCTCAGCCACTGCCAATGCCTTCCCTGGGATTGATCAGACGAGGATGTGCAAGGTGAACATATGACTATTACAACAAGAAACAAACTCTCTTCTGGTTTTACGGAATGACGCAAAACATGCAGCACTTGTGTCAAGGGCTTCACCGTAGTTTAGTGCCATCCCCGATGCGCCAGGAGTCGTATTTCAATACCCTGGCTCTTCGAAAAGCTGGGCGGCAGCAGCGCAGTCTGCAGCGGCGACAGCATGCACAAGCTGCCTCCAAGGAGGTGGAGGCCTTGCCAGGCGCGTTTTTTGCCAGTCAGTGCCACCTGTGCTGTGCTTATTGAAAAAAGGGAGACTCAAACCAGCTGGGTCGCGACACAGCGATGGATGGGGGTGCCCTAACCAGGCTTGAGGGCAGTTTGCCCGTGTTGCACGGGCTGACCTCTTGTCTCCGGGTGGCCGCCAACCGTTAAGCAGACTGCCACCCCTAAGCAACTGCAGCGTTGGCTTTTCGTCAGTGGTATGTATGTCTTGACGGCATGGGTTGGTACTGCGGCACTGCTGGCAGCCGGGGCCGGCGCTGTCTAGTTGGGAGTGCCACCACCCTCGGGCTAGGCATAGTTGCGTCCCCCCCTCCCTCCTCCTCTCCTCTCCTCCCCCACCGCTCACACAGCGTTGCAAGCCCACGGACTCTTCTAGGCCCCTTGATGCGTGCTGCAGAGATAGAGGAGGCGCTGTCAGTGGATCTGAGCTTTGATAAAGAGTTTGAGCGGTTCAAGGCTGCTGCTGCCCAGGGAAACTTGGTGCCCTTGTATGAGCGGGTCATGGGCGATCAGCTTACCCCAGTCCTGGCGTACAGGTGGGCACGGAAGGCTGACGAAGAAATAGAGCGGCATGGCCTGTGATAGGTTGGTATGTGTCGACGGACTTCCGTTGCCCAGGTGGCTGTCAGCAAATTGCAGCGGATGGTTAGGGATAGCAGCGCTGATCATGTGACGCAGGCATAGAGCAGGATGGTGCCGATTCCTGGGGAAGTTCCACACGTAAGGGTATCTAGCTGATGCATCACATAGTAAGCTGATGGCAATTGCTTGTTCGCTTGCAGGTGCCTTGTGAAGGAGGACGACCGGGAAGCGCCCAGTTTCCTCTTTGAGTCGGTGGTGGCAGGCACGCAGCAGGTCAGTCATAACTGTTGGCGAAAAGCACCAACTCTGATGGTTAGGGGTGGTGTCTGATTTGGCCCGGGCTTGTAGTGCGCAAATACGTACTGTTTACCTCAGCAAGGGTTCTGGGTAGCAGCCCGCGGCAAGCTGTCGTGCTACAGACATTGCTCGGGGCAATTCGCCTGCCCCAAGTGCAGCCTCTTGATCTCTGCAGCCTGCCACCGCACTGGTAAGGTGCCTTACCGCCAAGGGCCCCTGTGCAGGGGCGGTACAGCTTTGTGGGCGCTGCGCCCGCTGTGGAGATTGTGGCCAAGGGCGGCAGCGTGGTGCTCATGGACCACAAGCGCGGCACGCGGCGCAGCATGACCGTGGACGACCCCATGCAGGTGGGGCGGTGCTTGGGTGGGGAGGTGTAGTGGGTCAGTAGGAGAAGAAGGAGCAGGCAAGGCACCTACACAACATCCCTGTGGTGCTAAGCAGCGGTGTGAGCTCAACACCTGGGGCTGAATTTGGATGGAAAGCAAGCATGCTGTGCTTCAGGTGATAGGATGGCATGCATTCGCCAAAAAGAACGTTGCAAGGAGCGCTGGTTGGTTAGTTCCGGGGATTTGGACAGTGTAAGTACTCGTTCTTATGGGACAGCGCTTGGAGCCGAGTTTCCCAACATGTTTGTGGAGCCAGTGGCCCTAGGGTTACTACTTGTGCAGGTGCCGGTTGACTACTCTGCCACCTGGCGCCCGGCCCCCGCGGAGGGCCTCCCAGCCGTGTTCACCGGTGGCTGGGTGGGGTACACTGGCTACGATACTGTGCGCTACGTCTATTCAGGTGCGCTATGCAGAGCGGTGGGCTACGCCTGTGCTGGCATGGCTGCAACGTCAGAAACTGCACCTGGGCAGGGGCATTGTGTGGTCTGGTGTGTAGACGGGACATGCAGTGTTTTGGGCGTCTGGCCAGCAGGCCGGCATTCAGCCAAAGCAGGGATGACCCATCATGTCAGGCACTCTGCACATTCTCTGCCCAGCAGACATAACCAGTAGCCAGCCAACCGAAATAGAAGCGACCGCCCAGCATGCCCGGCCTGGCTGTGCAGGCAAGCTGCCGTTTGAGGAGGCCCCCGCCGACGACCGCGGCCTGCCCGACATCCACCTGGCGCTGTACAACGACGTGGTGGTGTTTGACCATGCCACCAAGCTGGCCTACGTGGTGGCCTGGGTGCACCTGGATGAGTACGGCAGCGTGGAGGAGGCTTACCTGGCGGGAAAGCGCCACCTGGCACAGGTCGGTGGGCAGGCAGGGGCCTGCGGCGGCACAGAGAAGGGGAAGGGTACAAGGTGCAAAAAGGGGTGCCTGGGGCCTACCTCGCAGCCGTCTCATGGACCCTCAGGATAGGACCTGCATGCAGCTGCATATCCCCCTCTTGTTCTGCCTGGACATCCATCTACTGTCAACAAGGATGAAGGAAAGCTCACAGCCCCAGCGGCCGGAGGCTGGCGCTGCGTGTTTCGCAGCGTGTTTAGACGAGTGTGGAAGCGTGGTGGAGCCCACCTTGCCTTGGCCGGCTGCATGCGCCCCTGCCCTGTACCTGCCCTGCTCTTGTTCGCGTGCATGCTGAATGTCTTGAAGATCAGGGTCAGCTTCATCGCTGGCGCAGGTTGCCGGCAAGATCACCACCCAGAACGCGCCGCTGCTGCTGGGCGGCAAGGTGGGGCTGTCGCTGAGCCAGCGGCCCAGCACGCCCAGCGTGAGCAACATGACCAAGCAGCAGTTCCTGGGGGCGGTGGAGAAGACCAAGGAGTACATACAGGTGGGCGGGAGGGAGGGAGCGCCAGGGTGGCGGCCGGCTCTCGATGTGCTGAACGTTGCTACAACAGTGTCATCGCGGGAATCGCACGTCTCCCTGGCCTGGCACAGTGCAAGGCTTCCACCTGCTCCACTGCCTTTTGCTTGGCATCCTAACGACGAAATAGAGCTCTGCATCCTCGTCACGTTTTTAGCGGGGGGTTGTCTGTTGGTGCAGGCTGGTGACATCTTCCAGCTGGTGCTGTCACAGCGCTTTGAGCGGCGGACCTTTGCTGACCCATTCGAGATCTACAGGCACGTCATTTGCTTGCTGGCTGGCTGGCAGCATCTGCATGGCGCGTACGAAGGCGCCTAGTTAGTAGTTGACTAGGCTGACCACATCAACCTTCATTACACACTGTTGTGGTGATCTGGCAGCACCTTGCCTCTCACGCCAGCAGTTTAGCAAGACCTTTGTGCCTGTCTTCTTGGCTTGAAGTGCGTGCATGTCTTTGCCTATCCTCCGTGTAGGTCATTGCGGGTGGTCAATCCCTCCCCCTATATGGTGTACCTCCAAGCCCGCGGCTGCATCGTGGTGGCTTCCTCCCCCGAGATCCTCTGTAGAGTAGGCGAGGACGGGCTGGTGACCAACCGGTGAGCGGCCAGGGGGCCTGCCTGGCCAGGTGTCTCACTTCCTTGTGTCACTGTTGAAACGCGAGTAGCTAGAGTTTGGCATGAGCTCCTGCTTTGAGGCTTGAGTGGAGCTGTGCATGGGAGACCCGGCAAGCATGCGCCTGACGGGGTCACCATCTTGTCCTTAGCCAGTGGCTGGCAGACTGGATAGTCCTGGGGCTAAGGACTTGCTGCCTCAAAGATACAGTACAACCACCTCACTGGGCTCTGTCCTGCAGGCCGCTTGCGGGCACGCGGCGGCGCGGGTCCACCCCCGAGCAGGACAAGGCGCTGGAGGCGGAGCTGCTGGCTGATGAGAAGGAGTGCGCTGAGCACGTCATGCTTGTGGACCTGGGCCGCAATGACGTGGGCAAGGTGCGCACCGAGCAGCGCTTGGATATACTGGCCAGGGTGGCGGCTCCTGTAATGAGGGGGTGCCCATGCTACAGCTGTTCACTGGAGCCGCCACCCTGGCCCACATCCTATGCCCACCATTGGTCACAATAGAATGGAATTGGATGGTGGCTGTCTGCTGGCCGTCGGTTGCTGCCCTTCCCACCCCAGCTCGAATGCATGCTAACCTTTCTGCTTTTTCCGGATATGCACGCCGCGTGAATTGCAGGCATCTGAGCACAGCACCGCCCAGCGTTTGTAGTGGGGCGGCACAGCTACGACCCTAATGGGGTTCTCCTTGCAGCTCGTCCATGGCATTGTTGTAGCTGGAGGAAACCCGTCTGCCAATAATGGTTGGAATCTTTTGGTAATTTCCCCGTTTGCAGGTCTCTGAGCATGGCACTGTCAGGGTGGAGAAGCTGATGGAAGTGGAGCGGTACAGCCATGTCATGCACATCAGCAGTACCGTCACCGGCCGGTTGCGCGACGGGCTGACTTCCTGGGATGCTTTGCGTGCTGCGCTGCCAGCGGGGACTGTCAGCGGGGCGCCAAAGGTGAGGGCTGGTGCTGGTAGGGAGGCTGGGTGCTGGGATTAGGCCGGGGGCTGGAGGCTTCTTGTGGGCAATTATTTATCAGCTTCCTGCTGACGCTGCTGGCTGCCCGTTGATGAGGGAGGTTACAGGTGCGGGCGGGCGGGGAGCGGGTCTGCGTGGTGTTACTAATGAAGTGGTGCTGTGGCGTGGGTTGCAGTGGCCACTTCGCTTGGCTGTTCGAGCCCTTCAGTTGCATGCGGCATCAGCATATGTGGCCCCATTGCTACACTAATGGGGGGCGGGGCAGCACACTGGCACAGCCAGCGGGCATAGGGAAGCTTGGTTTTCTCCGTATGGAGCTTGCCTGCCTGGCATGCATGCCAAACATGGCCTGTTCTGCTTGCACTTCTGCCCGGCGGTGTTCGAGAAGAGAGGTGCTCTGCAGGCGTGTATGAGCCTGGCGGTGATACTGCCAGTATAGTGTTGTGCCTAGCGGAATTGAGAGTACTGCCTTGCCACGCCACGCTACATTACGCTGTGCTGTGCAGGTGCGCGCCATGCAGATCATCGACGAGCTGGAGGTGCACCGAAGAGGGCCTTACGGCGGCGGCGTTGGCCACGTGTCATTCACAGGCATGTCAGGCGGGCTCGCACTCCTGTATGCGCTCCATGGGGCTGTGCAGGCTCAGGCCGTCATGCTGCATGTTTATGTTGTTGTGTGCCTCGTGCAGAGACAGAGCCGCTGCTTCTCTGATCAGGCCCCAAGACCTCCAGCTGTTGTGCCAGTGAGCCCACACTGCGCTGCACATACAGTGGCAATGTCCCCATATACCGCACCGCACTGCACCGCACGCCGCAGCCCGAAACAGCGACATATTGTGACCACACAGCCTCCTGCCTCGCGGCCCTGCCCAAACGACATCAGGCAAATGACCGCATGCAAGCACCTGTGTCACCCTGTATCTGCCACCTGTACTGACATTGCAGGGGGCATGGACATGGCTCTGGCGCTGCGGACCATGGTCATCCCCACAGCCGCCTACGACACCATGTACAGCTACTCGGGGCCGCGGCCCCGGCGGGAGTGGGTGGTGCACTTGCAGGTATGCTGAAGGCTCGAGCAACTGCTTGCGTGCAAATAGCCAGGGGTGGAGTGGAATCCCAGGATGCGAGATATTTCCCGGGCAAGTTAAGGCCTGTGGTAGCCATGGTGCAATCACAGCTCGGCTTTGGTTGGTTGCTGTGTAATTGATGGCAGAGGGGGAGATCGGAGGAAGACCTGGCCCGGGCAGCGGGGTTCAGGCAGGCTATGGTCCCCGTCGCTAGCAATGTCAGGTGGCTCTGGGGCGAGGAGGATATCTGCTGCTCTGCCAGCCAGCAGGGCTAGCTCACGACGGCCTGTGCTGCACGCTGCTGAGGGCCGCCATGACCTCCTAGCCTTCTTTTTGGTGCAGGCGGGCGCAGGGCTTGTGGCAGACTCGGTCCCAGAGAGTGAATATGAGGAGACAGTCAACAAGGCGGCAGCATTGGGCAGGGCGATTGATCTTGCAGAGCAGGCGTTTGTGGCGGCCGAGGGTAGCCAGTAGCAGGCCCCGAGTTGGACGGGCGCGGCATGGTTGTGGGCGTGATTGTATCGGGCTTCTGATGGCAAGTCACACTGCGGAGTAGACAGTGTTGCCTGCAGACAGGGAGCTGGTGGCAGGAGCTGCAGCAGCTCTGCTTAAAAAACCAGCATGGGTGAAGCCCTTGCACAGAAGCTGTAAGTTGTCTGCATACCTCTGGGGAAGGATGACCATGGTAGTCTTCACTTGTAACCAACTTTAGTGTTCCAGGCTATCGCCAGTGCCAGACTAGTTGGGTTTCCAGGTTTCAAGGCTTTCAACATTGGCAGGCCACCAACAAAGATGAGGGGTGGGTACTTGATAAGCTCAGCACCCATTCTCCTACGCATTTGGTTCTTAGGGGCTGAACACGCGTCAGACAGCAGATGGAACGTTACTCACTGCCAGGACGCACAACTATGGCAAGCTTCGCAAGTGCCTATGCTGGGACCATGTACATGGCCCCGCTGTCCCTTTAGCCTCGCGGCAAGGGCATCACATGTGCCTTCTCGTGAATGTCCCCTTCACCCAACCCCACATCAGTATGGCGACTTGCGCCGGCTGTGCAGCTGGCCCTGCCGCCTGGCCACGCTGTCGCTGCTGCCCATGGACCCGCTGCGCTGCTGTGCTGCTGCTGCGGCCGCATGCTGCCCGGGGCCCAGCAGCCGCCACATGCAGAGCCGCGAGTCCTCGCCTCCTGACAGGCAGACGCTGCCGGTGCCGCCTGGCCAGACAATGGCACGCACAACCTGCGGGGCGACAGCAAGAACAAAGCTCAGCTTCTGGCAGGGAACCCCCGTGGGCTTGCCGTGCGCGCTTCGCATGCACCTTGCTAAAACTTTGGGGTCCAAACCTGCCAGGTCACAATTGGTGATGGTGCCCCGCATGCTGCATGCGCTCACATAGGGCAGCAACGCATCAGACAAGTAGTGGGTGGCCCTGCCATTTCTGCTGCAGTTCATAGACACACACCTCATCATGCCCCCGGGCTAAGGCAGCCTGTGGCGGCGCAAATACGCTGCCCAGGGGGGCGGGGGCCGCATCCTCGCTCCTTCCCAGGGCTGGGGGCGGCTCAGCCACGGGGAACAGGCCCACCACCCCCGTATTGTTCCCCGCGGCAAGCCACAACTGCAGCCAAAAGGCGGGGCAGGGGTGCTCTTAACTCAGGGCAGGCATGGGGGAGACCCTCTGCACCAACCTATCAGCTGTGATGCACGCACCGCTGCCACGGCATGCAAGGCAGGGATGACAGCGAGGAAGTTGCAGTGTGTGTTGCAGGGCAAGGCAAGGTTGCTGTTTTGTGCTTGTCAATCCGCTGAGCTGCAGTGACGCCTTCAGCCCTGCACATCCCATATCCCTTTTGGCTGCCAAGTAATCCCTTACCTGGTCTGCTGCTGGTGCATACTCGCAGCCTATGAGGTAGTCCACGCTGGGTGCCAGCGCAGCGCCCACAGCGCCCCCAAGGCTGGCAGCCTGCGTCAGCTGCTCCCGCGCGTTGCCAACATCCGCCAGCGCGCCATTGCCACCTACAGCAGTTGGGCTAGCAGCTGCCCGCTCTGCTTGTGCATGCCGACTTGGGCCCCAGTGGTTGGCTTTGGGAGCACCCCAACGGGTCACCAGCCTGCTCCCACGCCAGAGCAGTCTTCTCAGGTAGCATTACGTCATGACATAACCACCGTCCAGCTACTGCCTCCCGTGTCTGCTACCCCGTGAGCTGCTTACCCAAGCAGCAGCACAAGCAAGCCACGTCACCACAGCACAGTACAGGTGCACGATGAGGTCGCCTCAGCAACGGAAGATGTGTGAGGTAGTCCACACCTTCCGCTTCATCATTGCACGCCGCTGCCCACTCCCACAGGTGGAAGGTCTCTGTGCCGCTGGTGACCCAGAGCTTAGAAGCCTGGGGGCCATAGAATCCCAGCCGGGCCACGCTGTTGTCGATGTTCAAGGCTGCCTTAAAGCCCTCGTCCTCGTCTGCAGGAAGGGCACATAGGACTCTGGTTGGTGCCTGCTGCAGTCAACCCAGGCCGGAACAGATCGCTCAACATATATGCAGGCATGCACGAGGCCCTGCCAGAGGTAGGCCACGAAATGCTTAGCGCTTTGCAATGGCATCTCGATCAATAGGGGGACCTCCTGCACATGCACTTGGCCTTGCGCATTCCACAGATATATTATTGTTGATGGGCACTTAGTCGCAAAAAGTTATCAAGCCTGCCAAGAATATGTAAATACCCAGGTACTCACCAAGCCCTTGTGCTGTGTCAAAGACCGCCACCAGCCCATCCTCAGAGCCACTGACCAGCATGTGCCTATGGAGCGGGTGGAACGCCACCTGGGTCACATCCTGCACCCAACCCAAAGCCCACCACACAGGTGCTGCTACGGTGCTACATCGCTGAGAGAGGACTGCCGATAGGCATGGCATGCAACTCACTCAGGCTGGCTAGCTATCAGCAAACTCTTCCCACGACAAGCCATAGAGCAGACAGCTCGGAGACCACTGGCAGATACAAACACCAAGCCTCCTCAAAGGTACCACCCTCAACCTGGCAGGATATATGCAAAGCCCTAGGCAAGGCACATCGAGGCCCTTACCTGGGCATGTGTATCGCCAAAAGAAGTGAGCGGCTGCGCTTTTCTCCTATCCCAGAACAAGATGCTGTCGCCGCCGCCTGCTGCCACCAGCGTCCCAGTGGTGCTGGCACAGAACAACTCCCGCCCTGAGGCCTGAAACCTGCACATGGGGGGAGGGGTGGTGTGTGGGTCGGGGGGGTGGGGGGGTGGGCATCAATGGTGGATGCACCTTCAATCCCCAGCTGCTACACTTGTAACACCCCACCAGACCCCAACCTGCACAGACAGGGCCTTCCCGCCGCGCAATCACTTTAGCGCACAACACAACTCCCTAATGATGCAGGCACAGCCGGCAGGCAAGCCACACAGCCCGTTACAGCCGCAAGGCAGCCGGGGCCCCTGGTGTTGGCCCCACCTTTCTACTTGCTGCCCGCTGCGTGTGTCCCATCCTGCCACAGTGCCATCGCTAGAGGAGGTATGAAGTAAGTGTGGCTCCTCGGGGAGATCAAAGCGTGCTGCTGTGATGCGCTGTGAGTGGCCGCGGAGGTCGCCCGTAAACTCCACCCCGCTTTCGCTGCAGCAACAGCAGTGGCTCCTTTGCGAGAGTCCTTCGGAGCCTTGAAGACACCTTACCTAGACATCTGATAGCACACTGAGCATGGTCGCCGCTGGACAAAGCACGCCGCTTCTATTCATAACAGGAGGCTGCACCTGCCTGAACTTGTAGAGCTTGACCAGCCGGTTGGACAGTGGTGCAGCCACCATGCCCGTCGCGGGGCAGTGCACCAGGTCCAGGACATAACACTGGTCATTCTTGTCAAGGTCTGTCCGCAAAGAGGCCACACACTGGAAGGAGTGCCCCGCTGGGAGGTACTGCGGCGGGGTCACCATGGCTGCAGCTGGAAGGGTCTCTGAAGTTAGAGTGTTTGGCAAGTCCTCGAAGTCCTCATCGAAACGTAAGTGCTGGTGCTTGCCATCCTGCATCTCCATGCCCGTTTGCATGCCACACTTTTCGAATTGTTGTTGTCATAAACGTAGAGGTAAATGACTTGGGCTAACTTTTGATATTGTCGTTACTGGACCCTCCTAAATGAATCTACTGCTGGCCCTGCTGCTGACCTTGCTGCGCTCTCCCAGGGCGCCACCTCCGCCCGCCTAAGCAATACAAGTATCAAGAGTAGGACCTCCTCGTCCATGATCACAAGAACTTCCTGTGGTTTCGGATAGCAGTCGTCAACACACGTTGACCTGTGCTAGAGAACCCCCCATGGTACGGCAGCCCACTGTGCCATGCGAGCCTTCAGTGTCCCAAGGTATCTGGGCCCCGTAGTCTGATGCCACAGAGCGTTAGCAACGCCGGGCAGTCCCAGCGTGGCGATCGATGCGACTTCAGCGAGGACGGCAGCACGCCCAGTGAAGCAGCTGGCAGCTCACACGGGTGGAGCTCCAGCAGTACTCAGGGCATTGACCCCGGAAGCTCTGTCATACTGGCACTGGAATACCTGGCCGACGGCCCTACAAGGCTGCTAGTTCTGCTTCAGCGGGCGGCACTGCTGGGAGGGACAGGGTTGCTGGTTTGGGAGCTCGCCATCAAGCTGAGTGAGGTGCGGACTGCTGCAGCTGACCTGCAACTAGTAGGCAGAATTTGGTACCAGGCTTGCCTTCATAGATCTATCTGACTGTCCCACGCAGGCCACGTGGCAACTTCTAAATACCCACCACACTTGGCTTGTCCTCCATACCCTGCAGGACGACCGTTACTTGATCGAGAGCAACTCCCTAGTCTATGTGAACATCACTGTTGCCTGCCTTGGCCTCCTGCTCCTCTTGAGCGCCGGGGTCCTCTATGCACTGCGCATCATCCAGGCCAACTTGGCTGGCAGACGGTGGTCACAGCGCCGCAAGCGGGTTGTGATCCTTTACAGCGTTGAGCTGGTACTACAGATCATCAACCTGGGATGCTTCCTGGGCCCCAACGCATATGTGTTGGCTGTGCCCTGCGGCTGGTTCATGCTACCGGTGCACATCTTTGGAGCAATCAGATGGTCCTGCTGGTCTGCGGTGAGAGCCTGTCACCTGCTTTTACCATTGTCCACCTCCTAGTGATCCCCCAGAATGTCAGGTTCCGCTAGGTGTCGAACCAGAAGCTCTCTTGCAGGCCTTGCACATAGCCCATCAGTATGAGCCGTCGAACTGAATTAGCCTGCCTGCTAGGATGTTGCAGCTGTTTGTCTTATCTACGGTGCATGCCCACAATCTGACTCCCGTGGGCGATGGCACCTGCTGTGGACTATTGAAGGGGAGACTACCTGAGGCAGCACATGACGGAGATGTACTTGTGATGGGTGCGTGCGAGGAGAACGATTTACACATGGGGCGCTTCTTGTTCCAGGTTCTTGGTTGATATCAGCAGGAGGTTGCTGCTGGTGCCCTCTCCACCGTTCCTGCTGCAATACGTTAGCTCCGTCACAACCTTGGCCCCCTCAATCATAAGCCAGCATCTTCAGTGTTGGGAACTGTAAATCAGTGCACTGCTTGGGTCTTGCCCCGCAGACCTACCGTGGCTGGTGCACTTGCCCAAGCTCCTGCTGCTGTGGCTACCCTGCCAAGTAGTGGTGATCCTCATTCCCCTTGCGCTGACCGGGGTCATCGGTGAGCTGCTGACAGGCCAAGTAGGTGGTCCATGTGTGCCATGAAGCTGACATACTACTGACTGGGTGCATTGTTCTGGACCCATGGTGGGCGTGAAGGTTGTGTCTGAATATGCGGCCACAGCATCACATCCAGCGTAGCATCGTAAGTATGCTGGGAGCATCACTAGTTCGCTGGGGACGAGCCAAGCGGGTGTCCTGGCTCAACTCTAGGCTACTTACGCTGCAGGTGACGCTGTACTCTGCACAAACATTGATGACCAGCGTTGCTTCTCCAGCGCCGACCCTACCATCAGCAACTGCCGGGAGCGGGTGTGGGACTGCTTTATCCTACCCTTAGTCCGGAACCTTGTTTATGCCCAAGTGGCAGTCACCTTACTCATCATCTCGGTGTACCTGCTGCTTGTGGTCCGGGCGTGGCGGGAGCTTGGGCGGCGCAGCTATGCCCAGTACAGGGTCGGTAATGTGCACCTGCGAGTCATGGTAAGAAGGGGCAAGCCTGGGACCTCGATTGTCCTGATTTTAAATGGAAGAGGTTGTCTATGCATGCTCTGGGTGCAACGATGTGCGATTTGTCCAGCAAAGCCACGTGGCTGAATGACAGCCCTTGCTCGCGGATCATCGCATGCCTTGCAGTACCTGCCACAGTGACCAGTTCTGGGCATGCTCACCACCGCGGCAGCTGCCTGCATGCAGTTTCAGACCCGGTTCCTTACATATGCATTCCTTTTACTCTGTGTCACTCTTTTCTGGTAAGGGGTCTGCGCCCGCCTGCAGGACCTGCACACCCTCACGGCACGCAAGGCTAGCACACTAGGATACCTCATGAAACGCAAGACTTGCACACTAGGGTACCTCTTACAGACTGAAAGCTGCTCAGCGCCCGTCACGGCCGGCCTGAAGTTCATGCCATGCAAAGTGCATGATTGCATAAAGCCCTTGTGTTGCTGCAACACGTGTCCAAGCAGATCTCGCCCTGCATGCAGGCTGGTGAACCTGGGCAGCTGCACCTGCTATATGGAGGCATGGCTGGGGTTCACTCCCATGCAGCTCGTGGCCAGCTGCCTTGTCTTCCTCAACACCCTCGGCAGCATGCCTGTGGCACCCGATGAGAAGCAGCTCCTGCTTCACACCTGGCTTCAAGACTTTGCCTGGCTGGAGTCTGACCTACCAGCCAAGCTGCGACGCCGGCCGGTGCCGCCCAGCGAACCCATGTTCTGCTTTGAGTCGGCGCTCAAGCTGCTCTACTGGTGCCACTATGTGTACCTCAAGCCGGTAGGTTTGGGTTTTTTATTGCGTGGGGGTAGGCGTGGGCTGAGGGTAAGGGACTGCACGTCCCCTGGGCAGGGGGGTTGTGTTTTGGTAGGGTAGTGGAAGGCCCGGTTTGTGCAGAATGCTGTGCAGTTGCAGCTCAAGGAATTCCTATGCAGTATTAGGGGGTATGATTGGGCCGACCAATTTCTTCGTAGAGTAGTGCACTGTCAACCACTCTTTGGCTGCACAATGCAGGACACCCACTTCATCCCCCGCCGTGCTCCACGCAGAGCAAGGGGCTATTGAGTTGGCTCCGCCTTCGCTTGGCGACATCAACTGACGGCACGCCATGACGATCGCTGCAGGGAGCTGCCGAAGGGGCCCTGCCCACTGCGCTAGGGCTGTACAAGTTGCAGTCACACGATGTCTTCTGGGCACGCCGGCACGACACCAAGTGCTGCATCGCATGGAGGGAAGGCCTGATCCTGGTGGCCTTCAGGGGCACCCAGAGCCTGGCCAACGTGAAGGCGGACATCAAGGTCGGTAGCAGCCGCCTATTACACTGCCACTGCCGTTAGCTGTAAAGAGCATAGCCCTCTGTTTTCCCAGGCCTTTGGAGATATGGATTTTAAGACATGACGACCGGCACATGCAAAGTGGGCAAGTAAGCAGTTCAATGTGTTTACCTGGTCTGCAAGCCTGATTTGCCCATGTATGAGACTGTGTCGATGAGTGTATGTGAAGCTTTTGACCTGCCCCCTGCATAGCAGGCCTGGCGAGCGGTGCACCCTCCCAAGCGCGGCAGCTACTGGCTGGGCACGAGGCCCATGGTGCACCGGGGCTTCCTGGAATGCTACACCGCTGAGGGGCTCGATGCCCAAGTCCTAGAGAAAGTGGAAAGCATCCTTATGAACGCGGAACAGGACGGCAGCAAGCAGGGCGCGGGGGCCGAGCTGCATTGGCGGGTCGTTGTGACGGGGCACAGGTGTGCTGCCCTGCTACGTGTGATGCATGGTGGTGACCGGTTGGAGTCAAGTGAGTGGCATGCATCTTGCAGCCAGGCAGAGGCCTTAGGTCGAGCTTGGCAATGCTTTGCCCCAGATTGATGCTACTGTACATAGCTCTGCTATGGTAAGGAACCCTATGATGCACTTGCTTGCAGCCTTGGGGGGGCTCTGGCAACACTTGCTGCACTGGAGCTGCAACACCACCTTACCACACTGCACGACTGCCCGCCTGTGAAGGTAAGCACGACTTGTCCTACCTTTAACCACACTCTACTTAAGCCACAACCACTGCTGCAGGGAAGAAGGGATGCACGGCGCATATGTTTTGGCAGTTGGACCCCACGTTGGATTTTATTGCCAACTGAGTTGTGTTGCAGGTGAGCCTGTACACCTTTGGAGCACCGAGGCCGGGCAACCGTGCCTTCGCAAGAGATTTTGCACACCGCGTGCCAGATGCTTGGGACATCATCCACAGTGATGATGCCGTGGCGAGTCAAGGTGACTAATGCAACTGGGGCCACTCCCTGCCTGCAACCAACCACCCCACCGAGGTCCCCTTGCCAGCATATGACACCTGTCCTGAGGGCAAAAGCTGCTGATGCGGTCGCATGTTCTCTCGAAGACTCGCGCTTGTGCCAATTGCCGCGGCACTTCTGCCTTGCTGTGCAGGCAAGTTCCTGGTGCTGTACAAGCGGGCCGCCCACAGAGTCATTCTCACTGCTCAAGGTAAGCCTGGCACATAAGCAAGCTTGCCCAATCCACCAACATCAGCGCCCAATGTACCGGGCATGAACTGGAAGTGGAAGTTTGACACGCACCCTCCCATGACCGACGGAGCACCAACTCTGCGTCCATGTTAAGCATAGCCAAGCAATGCAAGGTGTGCCCGACCCCCTGCAGCGGACCTGGTGGTGCGGCCTTCATACATTGAGGCCTCTGTGAGGCGCGGGCCCGGATTCAGCATCCACCAGCACCTACTCACAACCTACGCTCGCACCATGGCCTCCATCATCAGCGCGCAGTTGGGGCAGCACAAGGGGCGCGGGGGCGGCAGGGAGGCGGTGCAGCAGCTACTGAGCTGCCCGTACGTGCAGGCGCTGCTGCACTCAACAGCAGGGCTGCCAGCGGAATCCTTTTCCAGGTTGTCACTGGCGGGTTCTTCCAGCAGCACTGCTGGCAAGGAGGCGGAGCAGCTGCCAGGGGCTTCAAACTTGGGACGAGGGTCACACCTGGCCGACTTGGTTGCAGGCCGCAGCGCAAAGTTGGATAGCTTGGAAAAGGGGTACGCGGAGTAGACAACTCTTGGTGGATATATGCCGTGCGTCTGACGCGAAGGCTGGGAAAGACTAGCTTCATCAAGAGGTGTCGAACCCGTAGTTGTCTAGGTCGTAAACTTGTGTTTGGGAAAGGCAGCGATGTGCTGTCATCATCATGGAGGCCGTCTGTCAAGGCCTATGTCAGCCTTGCGCAGTCGTGGCGTTTTCACAAGGACCTGGCCTGGACCACACAAGCGCCGCGAGGTCATTAACAGGCTTGCAGGTTGGTGGAATGGACACCTGTGGAGGCAATGCGAGGTTACAGCCCAGCTCTTTGAAGGAGAGGGATGTCCGAGAGTGCGTCTCTTCGCCCAACACCTACCAATGGGACGGGTTACACCCAAGGGTGATAGGTCACAGGCAGTTATAGCCAGTGGCGGTGCCTGACACCACTGTGTAAATGGCAGCGGCCATTGCTCAAAATGATGGCTGCAAAGCTGGGTGGGCCGTCAAGCGCTGGCAGTGTCTGTCACAAGGCCATCAGCAGAGGAGGTATGCCCTGTGCCCGTACATGCAACATCTGCGGCAGTTGATTCGGGCTGCTGTAATGCGTTGTGAATGGCCCGGTAAAGATCAACTCACCTTGTGCTCATTTGGCGCTTGCGCCTGTTGCCATGCGCAGCAGGCCTGGCAGCCATCAGCCGACTGTGCAGAAGGAATTTAGCATTTCGGATTTGTTGGAGATAATTATGCTCACGGACACAGAACAAGCTCTCACCATGGCCAGTGGTGTTCACATATTGCCGGATGAGGTCCTGGCTGCGAACGTCCTTGCTAGGCTTCCCAGGTGCTGGTACACCACTGACGTTGTGTTCATAGTTAACCAGCTGATATGGCAGCTCGCCGTTGGCTGCTGAGCCAACGCTTGCAGTGCAGGTACAATGGTATCCTTAGAGGTGTCCTTCACTGCTCGCTTGCAGGCCGCACCTTTGGGCGCCGTGCCCCTGGGACCAGGTCTGCCGGCGCTGGAGGCGTCTATATAGCCACTCCCAGGCGGTTTGGCAAGCGCCCGGCAGCAGAGCGCATGCAGACATTGGTAAACTGAACTATAAAATCTCCTACATGACTACTGCCTTGGACGGTGCGCAAGTGCAGCAGGAGGCCCTGCAGACCTCGCTGGCCATCATGCGCCGCCGTGCTCCCGCCCTACGCACCCTCGCGCTCTCCACCTGCTCTATGCCGACCCAGCCTGGGCAACACCTTCCCTCGCTGGTAGACGCAGCTCTTTGCAGCGTCGCCCCTGGACACGCTGCTCGCCAACGGTGCTGCGACGCCAGAGGCGCTGCAGCTATTGGCAACCCACCAGGGTGCCACACTGACAAGGCTGGACTGGGGCGATAGGATAGGCCCCCATGGCTGGGGAGCAGCGGGGCCGCACCTGGCCGGCTTGACAGCCCTGCGCGAGCTGAGCGTCTGTGTTCGCACACGCACACTCCCTGCTGGCCTGTTAGCCGGCATCCAGCAGCTGCGAGGGCTCAGAGAGCTCAGCCTTTGGTGCTACGCAAGGGAATCTGAGGAACCAGAGGGCGAAGGTGGGCAAGAGCAGCAGCCTGCGGAGGGTTTCTCGCTGGACCTAGGCTTTCTGGCGGCTTCTGCAGCAACCCTGCAAACCTTGCTGCTGGACCTTGACACGCCGCCTGCCAACACTTCAAACCACTCGCCACCTGAAGTCACATTGCCAGCGGCGCTGGCAAGGCGGCTGACCGCATTGCAGACTGTTACCATCTCTGCGCGGGGTTGGGGTATGGTAAGCACCTTCCAGGCTGTGATGTGTGAGACTTGCCATAATGGGTGCCTCCTTGGGAACGCAAGCAATATGATGTCACAGACCCCGGCAGTTTGCCCCTTTGCTTGCGCCCCTTTTAATGCGTTTCCAGCTGACCTGCCATGCTGTTTTATGAGCTGTGTAGCACTCAGCACTCTGCCTGATAACCAAATGACCTAATTCCAATGGTTAACGTAGGTCAAGGGCCTGGACAGCTTGCCGGCCATCCGCAACGTCATCCTGATGCGCCTGGAAAGTGAGGGTGCCCAGCTGTGGTCTTCAAAATTGATGCACCAGCTCCGAATAGATAAGGCAACCCTTGGCGTGAGTTGGGGGTTAGCTTGTACAGGCGTTGGCCCTCATCTGTAGCTGTTTGATGAATAATATTGTGTGTCTTGGGAGTGAAGGGCAGGCCGCTCCACCTGGCATTGTAGTTACCTTTATGCTGCTGATGATGCCCTGCTTCTGCTGTGTTGACTTGTCCAGGCCTCCTCTCACGCTCCAATACTTGCATCCAGTTGCACATGTACATATATGTTACATTCAGGCAGTTGCCACAATTTGTATGCTCCAATGAGGTTATGGATTTCCACCATCTGTCTGCTCGCACTGCAGGGACCCTCGGGCAATGACTTTACGGCTGCTTGCCAGCTAGAGTCCCTTTGCTGCCGCGACTGCACCCTGCCTAAGCGTGGGTACGTTGAGTTGGTGGTGCAAGTTCTGTTGGTGGGCCCTGGCTGCTTCGCTGTCCTACGCAGTGATTGAGCGTGCGCACTGAGCAACTCATCACCACCGGTAGAAGCGGGCCCCTATCTTTAGGTGTGCAATAAAGACATGTGGCCGCTGGTGGCAACCAACCCCGCTCCTTGGTTGCAACCTGTCGTGTGAACCACAGGTTCCCAGAGTCCCTATGCCGCCTGCCTCTGCTGACCGAGCTGGAGCTGGTTAACTGCAAGCTTGATGAGCACAACCTGATGGAGCCGCTGCCCTGCCAGCTGACAGAGCTTCCCATGCTGGTGTACTTGAACCTGGAAGGCAATGGCTTGGACCAGGTAAGCAGCCCGCCCTGCTGGCAGTTGGATGGACACTCATTCCTCACTCTACTGTCTTGTGGAGCTTAACCCATTCACCGAAGCGGCGATTGTGGAGCTTGCGCCCGGAGTGCATTGAGAGATAGGCGGCCGCCGTCCCCTTGCAAGGGCACCGCCGGTTGCTGGCGCACCGGTGTGCAGTGCCAACCTGCACTAAAGGCGGCTCATGGAAGTCTGTGCAGCAGCAGCAAGCTGCGCGGTCAGGTGGCACGCAAGCTACTTGTTGGCGGTGCAGGTGCCTGCGATTGTCCCGCAGCTGTCGCGCCTGTTACGCCTCAACCTCAACTGCAACAGGCTGTCAGAGCTGCCTGCAAACATGACGTCCATGCGGAGCTTGTCCATGCTAGAGCTTGTTGCCAACCAGCTGGCAGAGTATCCAAGGTCAGAGTGACAGCTTTGCTAACGGCTGGTTGCTAGGATGTTCGGGGGGCTGTATGTTTGCGCCACCTGCAACCTCCCTGTAGAGGCTGCTGCTGCGTTTCAAGTTGCCAGCCTGTGAAAAGACCATGTATACAGCTTTGCACCTGCCTGTCTCCTTTGGCTGCAGTGTGCTGTATGATATGTACTACATCGCCCTGCTGGACCTCAGCAACAACCCTCTGCGGCCCACGGACCTTGACAGCCAACGTCTGGCGGGCGAGCAGTGCTTCTGGCAGTCTGACACCGACGCATGCTGGCTGTTCATGGGGGAGGACTCGTGCTTTGGCGAGGTAGGTGGGCAGGTGCCTCGCCATGAGCCAGGCCATCCAGCAGCAAGTCAAATAGCACCTGCCTGCCTGCCTGCCTGCCTGCCTGCCTGCCTGCCTGCCTGCCTAGTAATGGTGCCAGACTGCCCCAGGTGCTTAGGCCACAAGGTTGTCCGCTCCGGCTTTTCCTGCCTGCCTACGGACAGCCCCATGAAAGCCCTCAGCAGGGACAGCGCCATCTCATAATGAAGGGACAGCAGCACCAACTATGACTGAGACTTGTCTGGGGCCCTCTACCGTTTGAAGCCTGTATCGTGCAGGGGGATGCCAACCACTGGACAAGTGATGACATGAATGCAGCAGTTGCTTTCACCAAGGTGCGCCCAGGGCAGGCTGGGGGCTTCACTCGTAAAGGGGCGTTGAACAAGGTTTTTTGAATCCTCACAGAGCGCTTGCAGTTGAACGTCTTTAGTGGCTTAGCTCCCTCCGCAGGCTTCTCATTCGCTGGATGTGTCGCCACTCGGTTGTAACCTACCCGCAAGTCGCCTTGTGTCATGTGTCTGATCCTAGCCTCTGTAAACTCATAGAGTTGGTTGATGACTTCGCCAAGGGGTGGTATGCTCAGCTGGGGAGGGTCAAGACATGCGTCCCGAGCTTGTCACGCAGATGCTCCCACGCTGTGAGCTGCGCTTGGGGGGCAGCCAGAGGGCCTCCATTATTGCGGACGAGTGGCGGGAGCACCTGTTTGTTTGGCGGCTACGGATGTCAGCCGGCACCGCCTAAATAAATTGGAGGTGCCGAGCCAGCCCCATGCCAGGGGCAATCACACAGGTTCAATAAGGCATACTTATGTGGCTAGGCTACCGAAATCTGTGTGCATTTCACACCTAACGCTCTACTGTTCATATTGTGTGCCACTTTTTACAAGGAGAAGGAGGCTTGCAACCATCTGTGGCAGGTCACAGACAATTCCTATGTCCTGTTCTGTTGGTGCTGCCTGCCGCCTTCGTGAGCAACTGGTAATGCTCATTGTTGGATGATTGCGGCTTTATACCCAACAGTCTCACAACTGTCAAGGGCTTTGCAGTGTCTTGGGTTTTATACTCAGGCGCTGGCGCCCTGTTTAGCAAACGTGTTCACAGCAGGCCCGGCAGGACCATGGAATCTACTTATTGACTGTACATTCCAGGCAGGGATCGAACAGACCTAGATCTGAAGTAAAGTCCCCATGGTCGCTAGTATTCACACCTTGCCGGATGAGGTCCTGGCTGCGCACGTCCTGGCGAGGCTTCCCAGGTGCAAATTCCCCCACTGACATGTTGATCGAAGTGAAAATTGATACGGCAGCCCACCGCTGGGTGCCAGGCCTCTGGTTTGCAGGTGCAACAGGGACAGGGATCAACCCTTACATGCTTGGTTGCAGGCCCGACTTGTGGGCGCCGTGCCCCTGGGACCAGCTCTGCCGGCGTTGGAGGCACGTGTACTCGCACTCTCCTCTGGTCTGGCAAGCGGCTTGGAGCAGCGACCCGTGTGTCAAAACTTACGTGCTAGCTGCGAGGTTGTTCCTCGTGCCTCATGAATCGGGCGATGCACAGCAGCAGGGGGCATTGCAGACCTGGCTGGGCATCACGCGCCGCCGCGCTCCCGCGGTGCGTGCCCTCAGTCTTACCACTGGTTTCATGGTGAGGCCGCCGCCCCTGCAGCTCCCCTCGCTGGTAGACTTGCTAGAGCTCTTTGCAGCGTCGCGTCTGGAGACTCTGCGAGGCCGCAGTGCTGCGACGCCAGAGGCGCTGCAGCTGCTAGCAGCCCACCAGGTTGCCACGCTCACCAGCCTGGACTGGGGTGATGCCCTCACCCCGTCTGACTGGGCAGCAGCAGGGCCTTGCCTTGCCGGGTTGACGTCCCTTCGCAATCTGAGCATCTCCTTTGGCACGCGCACACCTCCTGCTGGTCTGCTAGCCGGCGTTAAGCAGCTGCGGGGGCTCACACAGCTCAGCCTCACATACCGACGCAAGATGGAGTATGGGGACCTATATGGCAGAAATGAGCAGGAGCAGCAGCATGCGGAGGGTTTCTCCCTGGACCTAGGCTTCTTGGCGGGGTCTGCCGCAACCCTGGGCTCCTTCCATCTGGCTCTCGACACGCCGCCGGTCAATAGTCCAGGCCACCCACCTCCAGCTGTCACACTGCCAGAGGAGTTAGCTAGCCAGCTGACAGCTTTGACGCACGTCGCCTTTCGTGCCCCGGGCTGGTCCACGGTAAGTGCCTTGCGCGGCGGTTCAGACTTACGAAGCTTGCTATGGCAAAGGGCCAATGTCCACGTCGGCACACACTCGGTGCATGCCACCCTTACCAACCTGTCGTGCTCATCATGCCGCTATCGAGGTTGTTGCACCTGGTCGGGTGAGGACTGGGCCTGCCGCTGCCATAAAGCGCTGGCATCATGCTGTTGACGAGCCGTGACTTGTCAGTTAGCCGAGTCTGCTGACCAGCACCCAGCTCATCACAGCGTGCCATGGTAAACGCGTTTCAATGGTCACGCAGATCAAGGGGCTGGGCAGCCTGCCAGCCCTGTGCAGCATCACCCTGACGGGCCTGGAGAGCGAGGGTGCCCAGCTTTGGTGTTCAAGCTCGCTTTAAATCCTTCATTTAGATAAAGCAGCACTTCAAGTGAGTTGAGGAATGAGGGTGGAAGGCATAGGCTCCCAGGTGACATGCCAGCTGAGAGGTCTTGGCCGCTGACAACAGTGCTCATGGCATCCATCCGCTTTTCACGTTGCCACTGGCGTCCTGCTGGGGTGCGCAGTTGTCAAGTGAGGCCGTCCTCCCACTATAAATGGGACTCCAACTGCACATGCACAGCGATGCCCCTGGTTGGTATGAACCTTCAGGCCCTGATGCTCATGCTGCCGGTGCAGTGTATGTCGCTGCAATAGGTTATTCTCCGTTTGTCGCAGGGACCTGCCAGTGCCGGCTTTGATGCTCTCGGCTGCCAGCTGAAGTTCCTCTGCTGCAGCGATTGCACCATTCCCAAGCGTGGGTATGTCACATCTGCGTAACCAAATCGATTATACTTTGAGATCAATAGTAAACTCCATGTAGTATGGGCCCTCTCCTGAGCTGGCTCGCGCCCGTAGTGGAGCTGCGTAAACATCATAGCAAGCATTATGCTGCTTGCAGCCGCGTGGCCATACTGCAAAGCATACCATGGAAGCGGGTCTTGGGGCGTTGCCTGACAATAATGAGCCTGATTACTTGACTGCCACCTGCTGACTGCCCCCTTCCTGGTACGGCAGGTTCCCAGAGTCCCTCTGCCGCCTGCCCCTGCTGATCCAGCTGGACCTTGTCAAGTGCAAGCTTGATGGTCTGATAGAGCCGCTGCCAGGCCAGCTCACAGAGCTGCCCCTGCTGGTGTACCTCAACCTGGCAGGCAACGCCTTGGACCAGGTGGGGCTGCCGGGGGTATGCTGGCCGCTGGCAGGGTTCTTATTCTACACCAGGAGTACACGTTGGCCCAAACCAGCCTTTGCCTTCTTGAGGCTTGGTGGGATCGGGAGGCGGCCTCGCAGTATTGTGGTCTTTTTGTGAGTGTTGGGAGCACCGCAAGACTGCACCCAAGGCTCCTGCACGGCTATGCAGCAATTTGACCTTGAGTTGCTGCCTCCACGACTTGAGGCTGCTTGGTGGCGCAGGTGCCCACATTTGTTCCACAGCTATCTCGTTTGCTACGCCTCAACCTTACTGACAACAGGCTGTCAGGGCTGCCTGCAAGCCTGACGTCTATCCGCTGCCTGGCCATGCTGGAGCTTGCTGGCAACCAGCTGGCAGAGTACCCAAGGTCGGTCCAGTGCCATTTGCACGTGGCTGGCTGCTAGCAATATTTGGTAGCCTCGCTTGCTTCTTGTGGCACCTGCAGAACGCCAATAGCAGTTGCCAGCACCGCTACGCAGCATAGCTCCACCATTGCCTGCCCTCTTTGGCTGCAGTGTGCTGTATGACATGTATCACATCGCGGTGTTAGACGTGAGCAACAACCCTCTGCGGCCCACGGATCTTGACAGCCAGCGTCTGGCAGATGAGCAGTGCTTCTGGCAGTCACCCGCTGGCATGTGGCTGTTCATGGGGAAGGACCCGGGCTTTGGCACGGTACGTGAGTTGTTTGCTGCTCGGCAAGCCACTCAGCAGGTTAGGGTTCTGCAAGCGTATGCGCCTGAGTTTTAAGCACATGACGACGCCAGAGTCGCATTGTGTAAAGTTGTCCCACTCCAAAATGTTCACCCTTGAGTAAAGAGTTATGTTTAAAGTAAGCGACGGCAGCAACGTGGGGTGGATCAATACGGCTGGGACCTGTCAAGGCCCCACGCACGCCAGGAGAACTGTTACTGTGCAGGGGGGATGCCAACCACTGGACGAGTGCTGACATGAATGCAGCAGTCCTGTTCACTAAGGTGTAGCCATGCTGGGGCCGTGCACTTCTAATTGATGCCTGACCCTGCCAACAGCATAGCTTTTGCTCTTCAGCAGCTGTGCTCTCTTCGAGAACCTCCTCACGCTTCGCGTGCCCTGACCAACTGCTGTTGAAAACCAGCTGCCAGTCCTGCTGGCAGCCTGTGTGGTGTAATGTTTGCAAAGTCAGAATCTAAAAGGCATGAAACTTTCAAGGAGTACCATGCACAGATGGGGCTGCTGTCGGCTCACACGCGCTCACATGCTTGCTATGCAGTTGCTCCCTGACTGCGAGTTGCGTCTGGGGGACAGGAAGAGGACAGACATCATTGCGCATGAGTGGGAGCGGAATCTTAAGAGCTGGCAGCCTTGGGTACACAGATATTGGCGTTGAAATTTTGCAGTAGAGGTCGCTAGTCAGTCTCCTGGTAGGGCAGCCATACATAGTGAAACCCATACATAGTGAAACGGTGCCTCCATGTATGGCTAGGCTCCTGACTGTGTGTGCCATTCTCAGGGATTGATATGCTGAACGCCTCTGTGCAGTCTGGCGTGCAACATTTTGGATAGGACGGGTCCCGCAACCCCTCTGACCTGTCAGAATGTCTCTACCCTTTGCACGCCTCATCCACTGGGACGTGGCCCAAAAAGCAAGTCTACACAAGTCGCCCGGGCCAAGTCCAGGATAACTGAGGTGCGATGCCACCTGGCACTGGCACAAGCAAAAGGGTTTTGATCATTTCGCATGTTGGCCCGGGTGGCCTTAGCCTTGGGACGTTTATCAGTGTCAGGCCGGCCCAGATCCGCCATGGCGGGTAGTATGGTCGACACAGCACACAGCACGAAGCAGACACTGTGCAAGGGCTCTCAAGGAACACGGAAGTGCTCAAGGAGCTTATGGCAATTTAGGCTCCAGAAGGGAGGCTCTGCTCGGCTGTGTCTTGGTTCAGACCTTGAACGGCTAGCACGAGAGAACCCTCAGGCACAGGGTCGAGCATTCGATGGATGAAGTCACGCAAGTGCATTCCCCTCCTTCCTGATAGGACGCAATAAACAGACTGCCTCCTTTGATATACCTCCAGCTCCCACATACAGGCACACCTCTGTCTGGCCTGAGGTTGTTGGTCTTCTACACGTTGGTCACGCTGAGCTGGTTGGCGGCAGATCCTGGATACAGAGGCAATCGGCTCGTAAGTGGGGGGCATTCTGCAATACTGAGATCCCAGCAGACCCCTGTGCACCATGGAAAAAGCCTGAAGCTTACCATGCTTTTGCTGGTAAGTCTCGAAGCTGAAGCCAGGATAGACTACCATCGATGATTCCAAAGTCTGCGCTTTGTAGGTGGTACTCCCCAGCCCCGCCAGACAGGCACTTAATGGCGTGCAATATGCCGCAACTCATGCTAGCGTCTCACATGGCTAACAATGTGGTCGTCGTCACATGCGTCTCCCCACACGGATGCCCCGGTATCCCGCACGGTAGGTGGGTCAGGCAGGCTGCCTTCCCGGTAGGCTGAGCAGAGGAAGGTACTTGAGGCATGCTCCTGCAGGGGCCAAAATTGCCATTCAGACGGGTCTAGGCAGGGCTGTCTTCTTCCGTTTTTGAGAGCCCCGGCGCTGGGTGACAGGGCATCCTAAGCTGTGCACTGCTGCTTTCAATGCAGCGTCCAGCAGGGCAGTCTCCCCAAGCACAGTGTACCTGGCCTGTGCCATCCTGGTGGTCACCCCACACTTCTGAGCCGACATCACGATCGTGATGGTGAGCCTGTTCCCAAGCAGCAGGCAACAACTTCGTCTCGGAGGTGTTGCATAACTGGCGAGCTGGACGTGCAGCCCCAGGCTTTACAGCAGCAACCTCTTGTTTCAACTCTATCCAAACCAGCGAGATAGAGGGCAAGCGAAACCTTCTGTTCGAGCTGCGGACCACACCTGTTCCAGGCGCTCCATGTTAGTAGCAAGGGGTAGATTATAATCACTGCGCTGGCTTGAGCTTGCTTTATTTGCCAAAATCGAAGCAGCACACTTTCGATAAACATACAGGAATATAAGTGTGTCGTAAGACACGTCGAATGCGCGAAGGGCAAGCTGCTGAGTCATTGTGCTGAGTCAGCCCGGTGCAAAAGAAATTCGTTTCCTGCGGATATGTCATAAAAATGAAGGGTTGCACAGATAAGAAGGCTGCAGCTACAAATCCCGAGATGCCTGCTTTCACATGGTCTGGATATCGTGACATACCTGTCATTACCTTCTTTCAAGGTTGGTGTAAATAGCCACTGGCCAAGGAATGGCATTTGAGATGGACATGCGAGTGACAGGAAGGGGTCAGACAACAGTCACAGCAGTGGGGTGGGTGCCAGCTGCTGCGTCAATAAGCTGGCATCATCAATGGCATTTGTTGACGGGCAGGTCACGCTTGTGACGAGAAGCTTCTTTAAGTTATGCAGAGGTACTAGGACTGATATGGCTGGAGCCATTTTATCCGCTGCATTAAGGAGATTGGCATCTTGACACGGCATCCCACTGAGCTGGCAGTTGCTGTCGACTGCAAACCACATTGAGCTTTGCAGACTCAATAGTCAGACTCAATAGTTAGTGACTGTCATTACAAGCTTACAAGCTAACTGTGCCCGACGCTACCCTGGGCCAGCAGACCAACACGAAGGCCAGCAATCAAGCAGTCAAACAAAAGCGCAAATAACCATCCATGAGGATGCATTAGGGCTACATAAGCCCTACTTGCACATATGCAACAACAGTGCTCCTCACAGCTTGCTACGCTAGCGGGTGCCATGCAAAAGAGTTTTGCTGCAGCATGCCTCGCGCACAGCCATCTACCCTATAGAACCAAACATGCTGGGACTACCCTTCCTGGTTTATGGCAGCCGGTTAAGCCACCTCGTGATGGCGAGATATATCACACAGGTTTGCTTGCACACATCAACTGCTGGTGGTGGTAGACTTGGTGAAAGTCTCGCCTGGGGCCTGGGAACCAGCCTCGTAAGTGCTCTGGGTGTACTGCCTCACCTGCAACCACTAAAATGTAACACTTGGCAATTCCAGAGGAACTGTTGTCACACATACAATCACCCTTGAACATCAGGTGACACTTGCTAGCAACCACAACGTACAGCCCAAGTTCCTCATGACAGCATAATTAATGCATTGGGGAGCCATAGTCAGCTTGACAGTTTCCATGTAGTGTCCTCCCTCACAAACACAAACCTACCTCCTGCTTGACATCGGCAGCAGAGGTCTTGGGCTGCTGCACACCCCGCTGCTCCTCAGTGCCGGTTGCCAGCACCGCTTCCCCCGCAACTGTCTGGGAGGCACCCGAAGCTCCCTTCTGCCCAACCTGGCTGGGACCGCTGGTAGGGCCCTGCGTCCCGGTCTCCTGGTGGTACTGCAGCAACAATTGAACAATTTTCAATAGTATCAATGATGTCGCAATCCCAACGCAGGGACAAAAGCACATTTGGGTGGTTTAGCCATGTTTGGGCCCGGTGGTCACAACAGACTCCCTGCCCCACACCCACCACAAGCCATCAGGCCAATTATAACGCAGGCCAGGGCGCCGTCTGCACCCTATGCTCATAGGCTCATTCCATAAAGGTACATCTCCTCTTCACACAAATACCGCAAGCCTTCCCATGCCAAAGAACGGCAAGTCCCCTGTCTCCACGGCACATGACTACATCCTACCCATATACCCCCGGCCTTCACGGCTCACCTGCTTGGACGCCTCATGCCAGGTGGGTGCCCCCGCACCCCTCTCACGCTGGCCTGCCCCCTGTGCTGAGCCCTGTGTCTTCTCCTCCGCAGGCTTCTGCAGACAGTACACATAAAGGCGTTCATTTCCATTTGGAAAGATACAGCTCCTTTGTGCCTCGGAGATATATGACAAGAGGTGAGCACTTCCTTTCCAACGCGCTTTGCGTCAAGGGTTGCCCAAGTCTCGCAATCCACATGTTACAGGCACGCACCGTCCCTAACTGTGCAGCCACAGCAACATTCCAGCCAGCATCAGGCAGACCAGCACCATTCCTTCGCAAGCAAGATAATGAATAATGTAGGAAGCAGGCCAACCAAATTTTCCAAGCACATTTGTCAACAGCAGCAAGCCAACGGCAGCTTTCCCCTACCTCTGCAGGCTGGAGGATTGCTTCCCTTACATTGGCATCCTTCTCCGCCGCTAGCTCCCTGCCGCGGGCCATAAAGCTCTTGGCAGCCTCGGGAGTCTGCAGCAGCACACGAGTACAACATAGCACACACGTCTGATCACGACTTTTCTCCCAAGTGCAAAGCTCCCTGCGCATCATGGCGCTCTTTGCTGCCTCGCGCGTACGCCTCTCATACAAAGCAATGCACATCTTGGACATGCTGCAAACGTGAGGACCAGCCTTCCTAACCTTAGTGTCCTAGTTCATAAACAGAAATCATACCTATACATGCTGTGGTAGTACACTATACTGCATGGGTCACCAGGGTCAGGACCGCACCCTCACTGTCCCTCACTCCTGCTGGCACGTCCCACTCACCACTTGCTTGACAGTCTCGGCTGCCGAGGCAGCACCCTCCTTGGCCTTGACAATTCCGGTGGATGCAGCATCCACAGCAACATCCTTGGCACCCTGGGCAGTGCCCACCACAGCGCCGGCAGCCTGCACATCCACACAGAGTCCAGGCAGGCGAGGTCAGTGAGCCTGTCCTGACTATAGAGCTAGGCATCGCTCATTGGCCACCACAGCTTCCTTCATGCTTGGCTATCTACGCCCCCACATCAACCAGAGCGGAGCTGTGCCATGCTTCAGCACCAGAGTGCAATGCTCATTGTGCTCATTGTGCTCAGCATGTGCCAGGGACCACCATGCATCACAAGAGCTGGTCAGTTGTCAGGGAAAGGTACACATCGGCCCCAAGGATGCCTGACCGATCACAACCTTTGCCCTACCTTTGATGCTGATTCGGTCACAGCCTGGACCGCCTGGGCAGCCTTCTCCTTGGCAACCTCAACCGCCTCAGCTGCAGCACCACACAAGTGGGTGGATGTAAGCACCTTGGCACGAGCCCTAAGCAAGTGGAGAAGCGGACGAAAATCACACTCTTCACTACTTACACTGGCATCGTCATGAAGATCACAGCTGCTTATATAGAAAGGCAAATAATTGCAGTTGTTGTGCCCTCAGCAGCAGATAGCAGAACATCGGGCCCGTGTTGCAAGTGACAGGCGCAACACCCCACCTGCTTTGCGCTGGACGCCCTCCACAACACCCTCCTCAGGGGCAATGCCCACCCTCTCCTTGGCAGTCTGCACCACAGGCAGGCGGTTTTCAGGTTAGCCCAATATGACCCAGCCAACAATACCCGTGCCATATCATATATCACCACCCTCTTGCCCCACAAAAGGCGCACCACATTCACTGCCCCACCTTCCCCACTGTGGAGAACACTTCTCTCACAGCATTGCAGAAACTGTTTTGATTTTTCCATGAAGCATTTTTCCATAAAGCCAGCACACACATCAGCCTTTTCTCTGCCCCCATTCTGATTGTGTGCTGAACTTAACCCCCTACCTGTAGCAGCTCGTTGGCCTTCTCCTGCGCAACTGCCACATAGCCAGATGCGGTGTCCTTAGCGGCCACAGCAGCCTCGCTGGCCTTCTCCCCCGTGGCCTGGGCAGCCCCAGCCACGGTGCCGGCAGCCTGTACAGGGGGGCATGACGAGCCATTGGGTCAAGGATGTGGCAGGGGAACAGACACAGCAGATCAGTCAGGCTTGAGGATGCCATGCAGATCCCTGCTACGCAAGTGGCAGACATCCCAGGCAAGGCCGCAACCTGCAGGTTACCCCTGCACCATTACCTGCCGTGCGTGAGGAATGGCCAACTATTGGCAGCCCAACAAACGCAGCAGGTAGGTGCTGCCCATCTGGGTTGAGTAAATGTCACACTCTGCACTAAATGCACCTGAAAGGAAGGTCAGAGACTGTTACAGAGTACCAGCAACACACCTGTGCAGCGGTGTCAGTGGCAGTTTGAGCCGCCTCCCCTGCCATCTGCTTGGTGGCCTCAGCAACCTCGCCAGCCTTCTGGGCAGTGGCATCATACGTCTCTGCAGCCTTCTCCTTGGCAGCCTGGGCAGTGCCGGCCACAGTGCCAGCAGCCTGGGGAGGAAGGCAGGGACATGCCACACTCAATGACAGAAGCAGTTTTGAAAGATGCTACAAAGCCGCCCTTGCTAAATAGAAAACAAATCCCAGCCTGAGGACTGGGGATGCTGCGTGACATAAGCTGCCCTCAAGGGGATTAAGCACATCACGCTCTGCCGCTATATCATCGTGCACTACGGCTGTAATGAAAGTCCAGCCCAACCCAGATGTTGTGGCACTATACTAATCACATACACCCGCAGCAGTGCAGCCAAATCAATCCACAGCAACTGTTCCCACCTGTGCTGCAGTCTCCTTGGCTGCGCCCGCCACCTCCCCAGCCTTCTGGGCCGTGGTGTCAAGGGCCCGAGCGGAAGCCTGCTTGGTTGCCTGGGCAGCCTCGCTGGCCTTCTGAGCGGTGGCATCGTACGCCTGAGCTGCCGACTCCTTGGTGGCCTGGGCTGCCTCGCTAGCTTTCTGGGCGGTGGCATCGTATGTCTCGGCCGCCTTCTGCTTGCCAGCCTCGTAGGACTCCACTGTCTTCTCCCTGGCAGCCTGGGCAGCGCCGGATGCGGTGTCAGCAGCCTGCATGATTAGAAAGATCCGGTCATGCTTAGCCAAACAGCAGGCGATTCTCAACAAGGAGTACGGCCTCAAGCTTGCAGCAGTCCAGCGCGCCCAACTGGGAGCAACGACACTGGCAGTCAACTCATGAGCCCCTCGGGCTTTCTAGCCAGGGTGAGCAGCTTGCGGAGAGACCATAGGAAGTACAGCATCTTGTTCGGCACCTGGGCAGCAGTCTCCTTGGTTGCCTCCTTCACCTCGCCAGCCTTCTGTGCCGTGGCATCATATGCCTCAGCCGCCTTCTGCTTGCCGGCCTCATAGGTCTCAGCGGTCTTCTCCTTGGCTGCCTGGGCAGCGCCAGCCGCGGTATCGGCAGCCTGGAAGGAAGAGTGCGAAAGCTTCGGACTGAGCAAGCTTGCTGGGCTGTCATGCTGGGCTGTCACTCGAGTCCCAACCCAGCTGCCAACTTGATAGCAGGCACCAGTAGTGTGTCCAGGGCTTGCACAAGTGGTCAGCCATTACCAACCCTTGCCAGACTTTGATGCTGGCAGCCAACACCGCCACCAAGTGTCACACCAGTAGCAGGTGGAAGTATCAGCATCACCACTGCCCAACAAAGCTCACCTGTGCTGCAGTCTCCTTGGTTGCGCCCGCCACCTCGCCAGCCTTCTGGGCCGTGGTGTCAAGGGCCCGAGCTGAAGCCTCCTTGGTTGCCTGGGCAGCCTCGCCAGCCTTCTGGGCTGTGGTGTCGTACGCCTGCGCTGCCTTCTGCTTGGTTGCCTCCTTCACCTCGCCAGCCTTCTGGGCAGTAGCATCGTAAGTCTCGGCCGCCTTCTGCTTGGTGGAGTCGTAGGTCTCTGCAGCCTGCTCCTTGGCAGCCTGGGTAGCGCCAGACACGCGGTCCGCCGCCTGCAGTTAAACCTCGGCGTAATGTGAGATTCTGTCCACTTCTCACAAAGAATTACAAATTCTCTCCTCAACTGCCCCAGAACAAGTGTGAGTTCAAATTTGCTTTGTTTCCCCTTACAATCACGATACACTTCAGCACCGAACATCTCCACCCCACTCTCATCGGCGTTCCTCCTCTGCTTTGTCTCTGCAGCTGCTTTCCTGCAAAACCATGCCCACCACCACCCCTACTGTAATAATAGGGTGATTTTCTTTACCTGCTGTGCCGTCTCCTTGGTTGCCTGGGCAGCCTGGCCGGCCTTCCGTTCAGCCACCTCAGCAGTCTCCGCTCCCTTCTGCTTGCCAGTCTGATAGCCCTGGGCCGCCTGCTCCTTGGCAGACTGGGCGGTGCGGGACGTGGTGTCAGCAGCCTGCATCAAGTCACAGCGCAGTGGAGGGCTGAGCTGAGATATCATGTTCACATTGTACAATACCTTCCTTGTGAAGGCAGGTTGGGGAAAGAGACATATGCCTGCAAGCTGCATCGCGTCCTGACCACCATATATCTTGCACAGGCCTGCGTGGTCCCTCGGGTGTCAAGTTTGCCTGCCAACGGCGCAGAGCTCCTGTCCTGAGACACGCAACGCACTTGGCTTCCCTGGCCATCCTCATTTTTAAACACAGCTGCACAACGAGCTTGATGAAGTTTTTGACGCTACACCACGGGCTCCATGTCAACCCCACAACGAGCCAACAAGCCAACAAGGGCTTGCCTGCGATGCGGTCCGCTTTACGCTGTCCTTGGCCTGTCCAACCGCCTGCCTGCCCTGCTCCTTGCCCTCGCCGTAGGACTGCATTCACGAAGCACTAGTGAGCATGAGACACAGAGCAGGTTTTTGCCGACAAGTGCCCGCGCAACCAGCTGTGTTTTCAACTTACACAACAAGCCCAGGGTTTCAGGACAGGTAGCTATGCACACCGTAAACCCCTGCCAAGGGCAGGACACCGCGGCCAACCCCTGCATACGCCTCCAGTCTCACCGTCAACACATCCGCACTGCCTCACATTGCCTCCTCATCATCCGAGCGTGATCAGGCTGCCTACCAGCCACAACAACACCTAATAGATAGCATACCCCACCTGGGCAGCCGAGTCCAGCGCCTGCTCGCCCTTGTTGGTCGCCGACGCGTAGGACGCGCCCGCGGCCTGCCCGGCCTGCTGGCGTGCCTCGGAGGCAGCCCCGCGGATGTTCTGGCCGGCGCTCTGGGCCCCATAGCCCTGGCCATAACCGGGTGCGGAGGCGGCAGTGTGCCCTGTGGCCACGGTGTGGGATGTTGACTCAAAGGTCTTGGTGGCACTGCCTGCAGTAGGGCACAGCCAGGCAGGAGTGGCGTTCAGCCGATGCAGTTGCTGCAAGAACCCAAAAATGTGCTCCTGGGCCAACAGATAGTAGGCTGCAAAGCTCTGCTTGGCCTGGGAAGCTGGACTGGAGACCGAAAAAGCAAGCGAAGACATACTTAATGCCTTCCCGGACCTGCACAGACAGCAGCAGCATGTCCACCAGCACCTTGGCACGAGCCTTGTACCTTGGAATACCACTGCTACCCTCCCTACAGACACACGCCCCTAATACAGTGTTTAAAGTGCCAGCTGCTAACCCAGGGTCTGGTCACCCACCTGGGGTGGGTGTGCCAGGAGCCCCCTGTGGCAGCTGAGACTGGACAGGGGAGGCATAGCTGCCCTGAGGCCCCACAGTCTCCTGCACACAGCTCATGTACAAATATTCTTGCTAGCCAGGGGGGAATGCTCTGCGTCAAACATACGCCTACACCAGAGCAACCTCCCTCAGCCTCCTTGGCGAGGATAAGGGCACACTGCAACGCTCTGCCTGTTAGCAACCAGCCGGTAGCAATAGCGAAGTGAGAGAAGTTGTGCAGGCCACTATCTTGCAGGAGCTGGCTCTTATGTACCCACGTCAACATGCTGAATAGGCACAGGCGGGTGCACACAATGGTGGACAACAGCAATACAGTATTCTCTCCTGCCCCACCTGTGCAAGGCGCTGCTCCTTGCTGGCACCTCCGGTGGCTTGCGTGAAGCCCCCCTGCACAGCCGACATGCTGCTGGGTAAGGCATGCGAGGGAGATATATTGCAGTGGCGGACCGTGACACAAAGAGCTTCCCCTGAGCCTGAAAAAGCCAACTTTCAATTAATATGCCTCGAGTAAACCCAAGGCCAAAAACCTTGCAGGCCAGTGGGTCGGCAAGGAGATGCCGTCTTGGTCAACATGTGTAACCCATCACACGACACCCCTTGAACTGAGCTGAACCCTGACTGAAACCGGTGAGTCCCGCCCTTAACAGCAACGCTCTGCTTTCAGTCTCGCTCACTTGCAGGGAAGAGCCGGTTCGTGGGTTGCTTCCCGACATTATTTTGCGCGTAGATGTCTGTTTCGGTTTGAGCTTTAGGTTTTCACTTGCTCACGAAGTCTGCAGGTTCCTGAATTGTCTGAATGCGGATGTTGAGCTTGATGTTGGGGTGATTAGAAGCGTTTGAAGGGAGCTGCCTTGAACCTGAGCCAGCCTTTGTACAGATGCGGCGAAGCTGCGATGTATTATTACGTGTTATCGAATTATCGAGATCGGACTCACCCGATTTGCATGACGCCGTTAACCGTGGGGAAACACCAGTTGTTGCGCCCCACCGCCCTGCCAAGCTGGAGCAGGATTTTCACATCTCCAACCCACATGCTCTGTGGATAGTCCCTGTGATCCGTGATTGTTTACTGCCATCCTTTCACAGCTTTGTGAGATTTCACTAGACTTTTATGGGGCGCCAGCGGGAAAGCGAGGCTACGCATCAAGTTTCCTTGAACCGTAGGTGTGGCAGGTGCACCGCTTTGGCAAAAGGCAGGTGTGAAACCCCATAAGCAGCTTAAGTAGGGCACTGGGTGTCCAGCGAGGAGAGGCGTGCCAAACCCGTCTGCGAAAGGTGCCGTTTAGGACAGCCGAACGGATAAAAATGCATTCGGGCTTATCCTATGCATGACCGCTGCGGCCACCACGCTCCCGCACATGACAGGCCAGGTGGTTTGTGCACTCACAGCACGGACTGTGTGTGCAGGTCTTAAGGTACACAGTCATGGCCGCCACCCTTCAAGCCCCAGCGCCCCTGAGGCCCCCTGCTGCCGCCTCTAGCAGGCGCGCCAGACCCCTGGCTGCCCGGTCTTCGGCTGGAGCAGTGCAAGTGTGTGGACTAGACCAGGAGGCCGCTGCTGCACGCATGGCGCTGGCACCCCCTTCTGTGCAGGTTCGGCGGGGGGCTGGGCTGCTCAGGACTGTTCACCTTATCATGTCACGCCTGTGTTGACCTGGCAGGGAACCCTCAACAGAGCCTCCATTTGCAAGGGTTCTCAGTGCAACAAATGAGCCTTCCCATCTGCCGGCACTACCCAGACCACTAGAGCTTCCCTGCGGGCGCTCACCCTCCCTGGTGTAATATCACCCACCTCGCGTCCCGTAAGTGTACCTGTTCCCGTGTCCCTCCCTTGCAGGCCTTCATCGCCCGGTGGGGAAGGCGCGACGGCATTGATGCCGCCTACTCTGCAGCATGCACCATCAACTGGGAGTCAGCCATTCTGGAGACCATCGACGAGGTGCCTGGCCACCATCATGAGACCAACAGCGAGGCCGCCTTCCGCGATATCTTGGAAGCCGCTGCCCAGGAGGACTTGGTTGAGGAGGACTTTGCTACGCGGCTAGCCAGGGCGCCTCCTTCAGTTCAAGCATTCATCCTACGCTGGGGGCGGCGGGAAGGGATAGACGCGGCTGCCTAGAAGACTTGGCAGCAATGTGTCGTGGCGGTGTGCTGGGCTGGGGAGACGCAGGGGTGTGCTTGGGGCAAATAAATGTCAAGGGGGTGTCGGCAGAGGGTGTTTTTAGGCCCCTATGCGAGACGTGATGGTCAGAATGGGTGCTGTTAGCTCAAACGGTGATTGTGTGTGGCAAATCAGTGTTGAGACAGGGTTACTTGGTAGGTTAAATGGCTACCCGTAACTGGCTATGGCTGTATCCTGCTTGCGAAGTTCATGCATTGTGCTCTACGGCTTTGGTGCTTTTCCTCCAGCTGAAATCCCTTATCCATATGCCTCTCCTTGCCTTGATATTGTGGCAAGGTTTGTGGTGTCGAAACATTGTGGTACACCTACACCCTCCATGACTTATTGAGGGTGGCAGGTAATGCGTTGAGAGAGGAGGTACAGGTATACTGGGCTGATAGGGGTGTATGCAGCTATGCTCTTTTGAGTGACGCTCTCGTCGCCTGCGTCCTAGTGCGCGCCAAGCTGGGCTGCGCTTTGCTTGGGTGGCATATAGTGTGCTATGAAAATGTCCAGCATGTGAAAGTGCTGGTGCCGCAGGCAAGGTATGCTGTGTTGCTTGCCTGAGTGTTGTAGCCAAGGACATTTGATAAGTCCTGGGACCAAATTAGCCCCTTGCCCTTCAGGTCTATACTGCCCCACAATGCATCACCAGCACGCTTCGAAGGCCAAGCGTAACCCAAGGTAGCAAGCAACCCATAGCCATAGGCAAGCGTCAGCCTTGGTGTCACTTCACACCTGGCCGCTATCACACTCGCTATCACACTCTCAAGCCTGCAGCCATCCTTCCTGCTGAACCATCCTCTACTTGCTGAGCATCCACGTGAGGGATGGCTCAGCCTCCACAGGGTATCAGTCTTCCCTTTTAAACACACTTTGACCCAGCCTTCTGTACACCGACAGCAGCAGGCTAGTCAGCAAACGCAGTTCAAAGCTGTACTCAGGTCCAGGGCTACCTCAGCAACCCTCAGTAGTGACACACGGTTCCGCACAAAAACACAATCATGTCCAGGGCTCCAAACCCCTGGGACCTGCTGAGCACATCCGCAAAACCTCCATTGTACGCCTGGTGCGACCTCAAACCAAACCAATAGAAGGGAAAGCTCAGTAGGTATCAGCAGTGCTACGTAAAAAATGCTGCAAGTTAGAACCAAGGCTATGTTGAGCGACACATTAGCAAAGGCAAAGACGATTCGCAAGCCTTCCAGGAGAGCATACGTCCGAGATTTGGCTACAGCTTCATTGTGTACGGCATGCGTAATACTTCATGGCTCTTCGTGGCCACCCCCTTGCATACGGCCCATTTATGTTTATAAGGCTAACTTATACACAGGGGTAACAGATGGCCACCTGGCCGCAGCCGCAGGTTTGCATGCGCTCGCCCAGCGTACGAACCCATACGCTGGGAAATGGTCCACAAACAGATTTGCCTTGGGCAACTTTTGTCACATCACACCTGTACGTGGTTGCCAACTGTCTCCTCCCAGGCTTTGAAAGCCATCTCCCCCTTCCACACCTAATCACTCCCTGGGGAGGAGGGAAGGGTGCTCAGCACTTGCACTGTTACCCGTGGCAAGCGTCTTGGCACCACGAAGAAGCTAGAAACGCTAAACCCAGCCCCCACAAGCCACTTACCATAGCACCCAGCCCTGATCCCCCTCCCTGGGCATGAACTCCTCCAAGGATGACGTCAGCGCATGACATAAACAACCACCCTCCTCCTTCATCCAGCATGCCAGGACCTCCTGCACCCTCCCAGCCTCCTTTCCCCTGCGGCGGCCTCAGTAACGCGCCTCAGTAGACCAGGACATCCTCCCCCTCTTCTGACGACTCCTCCAGCTGATGCAGGTGCCGCTCCTCCTGCTCCTCTTCTTGCAGGTGCAGCAGGCGCTGCCTCTTGGCCCCCGGCTGCTGCTGCTGCTCATGGTGCTGGTGCTGGTGGTGGGGGTCGTCCTTGTCGGGCGACAGCTGCGGCAGCAGGTGGCTGCTGAGCGTCTTCTTGATCGACTTCTCAAACTTCGAGTAGTTGTGCTCAAAGTTCCTGCGGTGGGGGCGGCCAGACAGACGTCAGGCAGGCAGTCTGGGCTGGTGGCAACACACAAGTGATAGCGCGCCTGCCAACAAATAATTCAAGCTGACCAAATCCCTTGGGCATGCATCTGCCCCTAACAGATAACATGATTTGCAGCATCCAAAGACCCACTGCACTACGGAAGCGCCCATGGTCGTAGGCTAAACAATCAACTGTGCTACCCAACCCAGACTCTCTCCCACCCCTGCTGCACCCACCTGAGGAAGCCGCAGACCAGCTTGTCCATGTTCTCCACCAGCTCCAGCCCCAGCTCGCCTGCAGTGGGGCAGGAGGAAATGGTGAACGCCAAGGAGGGCAGCCACTGTCAGAGCCGGGCAACCAAGGCGCATCAAAACACCCAGGCCCCAACACAGAGACGTCTTTCGTTACTGTACTGCAGCTTGAACACACACACCATGCCACACCATGCCTCCACCAATGCAGTGCGCTATCTGTTCAACGAGGCCACCACCAACGCATATGCACTCCCCACCACAGCTGGAGCCACACAAGCACGCACCATTGTCCTTGTGCATTTGCACTACCCAGCCAAACGCTGCAATCTGCACTCACCGCTGACCACCTTGTCCACGAGGTTCTCCACGTTCTGTGCAAAGTCCTTCACGTTCTTCTCCACCTCCCGCGGGATGATGCGCGTGTCGCTCATATGCTTCTTGATGCGGTCAGCCACCTGGGCCGAGCACAGCCAGCAAAGCAGGCGCTGTGTCACGACGCCGCCAGGCAAGCACAGCTGGCCATATGTTGCCAAACACCCTGCCTACTGCGTCGCGCAATATCAGAAGCGCGATGCCGTCCTTGCTGAGGATGCCCTATCTGCCGGCGCAGCCAGACAATGCGAGTAGCTGGTTGTAATTCTGCTGAGGGTTAGGGTGTCTCCAAGTATGCCAGGGGCAAACTCTGCCCCCCACTGCACATTCAAAATAGTAAAGTCTCCTTATACCGCAGCACTACAACATGGTGCGCCAAGCCCACCTGCAGCCGGCGGTCGTTGATCTTCTCGCTGAACTGCTTCATCTGCTGCGTGGCCTTTATGCGCTTCTCCTTGAACAGGCTCAGCCCCAGGTCCTTGCGCGAGTAGCCGCGAGACAGGTTGCGCAGCACGTAGTCATTGTAGTCCCTGCAGCAGCGGAGTTGGGAGGGGCTTTGCCAGGCATTATGTGTGTCGTCCTGCGCATGGGGAGATACACCACAGGGCCTCCGCCGCGGCCCCCTTTCGGGCCTCTTGGTCCAAATGTCTTGAACGAATGCTTGCAACACCTGAAACACCGGCCCGCGGGCACAACTGGGGTCGGTGAATAGTGAAGTGTTGCAATCCAAAGCCCATATAGAGTGCTCCTGACCAATGCACTACTACCTCACGCGGGGCAAAGCCTGCATGCACTCACTTGATGATGCGTAGAATGAGGTCAGAGGTGGACACGCCCTCTGTGCGCTGCGTCTCCTTGAACTTGCCCAGCTTCTTCACCTGTGGAGCGGCAAATATACTTTAGTAGTACTCCCTCCTCTTTTGTGGTGTTCCACTTCCAAACTGCCAGAATGGGCAACAGGGCGTCCTGCCGGCTTGCACTTGCGGGGCCAGGGCCACTTCCCCACTTTACGACCAACTGCAAAGGGGCCCTGATGCTGTGTATGTGACTTAGCCGGAGGCCTACATGAGCAGAAACCCAATAGCCACCCGTGCTTCAAACACCACGTCTCCCACCCCACACATATATCGTGCGCTTCTCATCTTCTATATACCACTGTGCAACAGATGAATTTACTGACACCACCAGGCTCATTATTTTCGCCTCTAGCCACCCCTAAGCCTCATCTTCCCACGCCCAGGCTTTTCAGTTCCCCTACATGAAGGCCCTATCCCCAGCGCACCATCCCGTAGACATCATCTGTCTGGCCGGAGGCATCCGCATAAGGCAGCGCATCATGCGCCACAAAGTCGATGCTGTGCTTGTCCAGGAACTCTTCAGTTATGACCCAAGGAGCACCTGGGATAACCTCATCCACCCACCTGCATCCCAGGCAGAATTATACAAGGGGGGTCGATTCCTTGTGGAGAATTGCTTGGCGAAAGTTGCAAAACTTTTGTGTTGCGCGCTCCAACCATGTTCCCACACCGGCTGTGTTTGCTCCTAGATCCATCCTCTGGGCACCTGATTTCCCTTCAGCAAAGCACAGAAAGAAAGAGAACAACTAGCTTGAAGCCACAATGCAGCATCCCTGCACTCACTTGCAGTGCCGCAGCGACTCATAGCGCTCATCTTCGGTCATAACCGTTTTGCCCTTGTATTTATGTGTGTCCTCATCGCTGCAGAAACCCCGTAAAATACATTTGCCAGTTACAACACAAAAGTAGCAAGCTTGACAACTCGCTGGGGCCCTTCTGGGGGCACTTCCACGGCTAGTGCTCAAGGCACGGAGGTGCTGGACAGGTGCAGCTGCCACAACTGCTAGCCTGCGGCTCCCGCCTGATCACAACCTGTTTTCTATATTTGCCTCACCTGCAGCAGCCCACTAGCAAGTAGGTGTTTGGGAACCTGCAACGCAAACAATACAGCTCCCGTGACCCACGAGCTGCAGCTTCCCATCCCTCTGCATGTTGCTGGGGACCATTGACATGTCAATACAGCAAGGGGCCGACACTGTGCAAGTTTGCCATACAAGTGGCTTATATAAAACAGGTAAAAAAACCCTCAAAGCAGGGACAGCCGTCGCACAAGTGCACACGAATATAGCTCCTATGTGGCTTCAGTTGTTTGCACTCACGCCTTTTTGGCCTGCTCCAGTGCCCGAGCGTGCCCAAAGTGGAAAAGGTCAAATATGCCATCGGCATACACCCTCACTGGACGGTCTGTTGGTGGCTCGTTGTGCGGGTGGAACTGGGGCCGCAACGCATCGCCGTTGGCAACCCCGTTGTTGTGATCAGGTTCAAAAGCTGATGGCTGTGCCTGCTCCTCTGCTGGCCGCTTCTTACCGCTGCTATGCTTGTTTTTCCCAGACTTCTTCACCATTGTTGGGGCGACCTCTGAACGGACAGCCGCGACGTTTCATGAACCCACCAAGAAAACTGGAAACCTTACAACTCAAGCATCTTGGACCTGCCAGGAATGTTACGCGCGGTGTGGGGCCTCGGGGGTTCCAGCCATGTGGAAAACCCGTTACAAAAGCCATGCTGGCGATGACAGTCGGTTCGGTGACAAAATACCTCCAGTGTGCAGTTCAGGCCACGACTTTGCGGTCCAGCAATGTGTCGTCAAGGCCATGGGAGTTTAATTAGCTGGCCTCACTGCTCAAACCGGCCATATTGGGCACTGAGTGCCAGAAGCCTTGGGGGCCGCCCCACCGACCACCCTAGCTCTGCCCTCCGTCAAGTCAATAACACCTGCATACGGCCCCAGGCATGCCCCCCGGCACTGCCGTGCCTGCCCCTACTCAACGCCTTGCATCCCTACCTCCAGCAGTAACACAGGACGAAGTACGTGCTGTCAGCTGCCGTCAGCTGCCAGCTGCATCCTTTTTTGAGTACCGCTTGCAGGCAGGGCAGTAAGTTACACAAAACTGCCAGCCAACAGCAAGAGGCCGGATGACCCACCCTGAAACCTCAGTTAAGACTATCTTTGCAAGTAAGGCTGAACATACTTAGATAGAGTGTGATACAGCATATCTGTCATGGGCTGGTCTAGCCAGGCATTTTGCAGCGAAAAGTGCCCCTGCATGCAAGCAAGGCCAGGCAGGACTATAATAACCAGACAGCAGACATCATTTCACAGACCAAGAACAGTGCATTCATCGGGCAAGGAGCTGGATGCCCAAGGGGCAGTGCTGCCCCTAAAACCTCAATTACTTAGGGCATCTAACACGACATCCCCACAACCTTGTGCAGCAAGCCCAAGGCCCCTTTCTCAACCCCCATCATCCACCCATATCGCACCCCCACACGTACCCTTGTAAGGATTGCCACGTTAAGCACGCCCACCAGCAGGCCGGCGAGCACGTCCCCCAAGTAGTGCCGCCCCATTGCCGCCCGTGATAGTGCTGTTGTTACTGCCCAGGCCAGAGCAATTAGCCGCAGCCAACCAGGCAGCTGTGCTAGGCAGGCCAGCACAAACACCGCCACAAAGGAGGCCCTGCAGGGGAGGTGGCCCAAGTTAAGTCGGTGGCAGGCTTCCATTTGCAAGGCAGCAGGCGTGCAGAGTCAACTCGACGCGTAGCATAGCAGCCTGCGAGAATTGGAAGTGGTGAAGAGTATCCTACGAGCTTCATTTTCGGCCCACCTGGCGGAGTGGCCACTGGGGAAGGAGAAGTGGTCCACTGCCACGACCACGATGAAGTCCGCTTTATGGTTATATACAGGCCGTGTGCGTTGGAACAGGCCCTTGAGGGTGCCCACCAGGACCAAGTCCAGCAGCAAGCCCAGCAGGAGGTTGGCCCAGGCCAAACGCGAGGCTGCTGGGGTGCTGGGCAGGAACAGTGCTGTGAAGGTTACCAGGACCCAGACAACACCGTCTCCACCGTACTCTAGCAGCTTGTATGTCCATCGCGGGACGCCCTGGCAGCTGAGGTAGAGGCGATTGCTCAGCCGCTGATCGAGGGCTGCCAGTGTGGCAACCAGGCTTTGGCGCCCTTGCTTAGCTGACTTCTTTGCCTCCGCCATTGGCTGAGAACACACAGAAGGGGCGATCAAGCCTCGCAGCTCAGGAGTGTCGGAAGTTGCATGTCATGCAGAGCACCTGTCAGCCCGCGGAAAAATCTCCCTCACGCGGTGCCTTTTCATGAACTCGTCCGCCACCTAGCAACCAGTTCCGTGCTCCGTGTTCTGCCTATAGCCTCAGGACTGTGCACTGCGAGGCAGGCCAAGGCTGCTCAGTACACAAATCTGCAGCGATGGCTACAGATGTAAAGAATATTTTGAGTAAACCCGTCGGGAGGTGAGGTTTCGAACTGGGCAAACCAGGTTCGATCTGGGAATTGCAGGCTCTTTTCAATTGGGAAGCGGTACTGCAGGGCAGGATTCGAAGCAAATTGCATCTGGGGTCAGCTCAGCATGGAAAGTCACAGTTCAGGCCTTGACTGTGGGGCGCTTAGGGATGAACAATGCTGCCTGCTGCCCTGTGCCCCTGCTGCAGCCCCAGTTTGGAGGCCGACTATACGCTGGGCAAAGTGCTGGGCAAGGGAGCATTTGGTGTGGTGCGCCTGGTGCTGGAGAAGCGCAGCGGCGAGCTGTTTGCGTGCAAGTCAATCTCCAAGGCCAAGCTTATCACCAAGGTGTGCAAGGCAGCTTCCACTGCGGGTTCCTCTGTGGCTTCCCTGGTTGGCTGCTGTGCCTACTTGGCTGGGTAGGTGGAGCACAGCAGCCTGTTGCCGCCGCAGCCATGCATATGAAGGTATGTATATGCATCACCAGCGCACCTGCCCCACAATAGAAGGCATTTATCTTTGACACTCGGGTGTGCACTTGTCTGCAGGAGGACGTGGAGGACGTTAAGAGGGAGGTGAGTTTGATGGCTGCTGGTTGTGGGCCTTTATTGCCATGAGGCAGTCCATGGTGCCATGTGGCAGTCCAGCCCAATTCAAACTTTGGTTTTCATTAAGTGCTGCCTCCCCTGCTAGCAGGTTGAGATCCTCCACCTGTTGACTGGGCATCCCAACATAGCTGGCCTGAAGGCGACCTATGAGGATAAGCACAGTGTGCATCTCATCATCGAGTATTGTAAAGGTGGGTTGAAAAACTGTGCGCGTGTTGCAGTTGGAGCCTCATGTGGTTGATTGCACTACTTGTTCACCCTTTCATCAGGCACGGTTCGACCACCGTTTATTTAGAGCGCAGCAAGCCCAAACGGTGCTGCTTTTCTCCTGGTGCGCAGGTGGCGAGCTTTTTGAGCGCATCATTTCCAAGGGCACATTCTCTGAAGCGGAGGCAGCGCGCTACTTCCGGCAGATGGTAGAGGTAGGCAGTTTTTTTGGCTCCCCTCGATTTGAAAAAGTGGTCCTTAAAGCTGTTGGCCTTAGTTGGCAAGCCTCCTGCTTGAAGCCAAGCTACACTGGAGGTTCTTGTCCTCTTGAACTCTTTTGCTCGCTGTGGCAACCAAGGAAGGTGAGTGGCCCCATGGTGTGACCTGCTTCCCTTGTCCTATCCTGCTTCCTTACTGGTTTGACTGCATGCAGGTCGTACACCACTGCCATGTCAGCGGTGTGATGCATCGTGACATCAAGCCCGAGAACTTCCTGCTGACAACCGAGAAGGATGACGCAGAGCTGGAGGCCTGCGACTTTGGGCTGTCTGCCTACTTCCGCCCAGGCCAACGCTTCACACAGCTTATTGGCAGCGCCTATTATGTGGTGCGCCTTTGCTTGGAGTGCAGTCGGCTCCAGAGGTGCACCCGGAAGAAAGCGGTCTGAAGGTTTATAAGCCCGCCTTTGTTGATCTGTACTGATGACGTACCAAATTGCGGCACTGAAAGGAGCTGTTTGGGTTTGCGCTGCTATGGGTCCACAATGAAGGTAGATGCGTTCCCTTGGCCTGCAGGCGCCTGAGGTGCTGAGCCATAACTACAGCTACGAGGCTGACCTGTGGTCCTTGGGGGTCGTGCTCTACATCTTGCTGTCAGGTGTGGCGCGGGCTATTAGAAGATCGTATTTAGGATGCGATGAAGCTGACAAGAATATTTCAGGCAGCAGTACGGCGGGTGCTAGCTGCCTCAACTAGCAAGGCAGAGCACAGGGAAACAAGCGGCATTTCTGTTTGGCCTTCAATGGAGCATGGAGTGAGCTAGCTGCACTGAAGAGCACGTGTTCAACTGTACTCCGGTCATAGTAGCAGGAGGCAAACAAAAGCTGCATGCGCGCTTGCCTGCAGGCATCCCACCATTCTGGGGGGATAATGAGTCAGAAATCTTTGGCCGCATCAAGGCTGGTTACGTGGATTTCGAAACGGCGCCCTGGCCCTCCATTTCATCTGAAGCCAAAGGTGTGTTGGACTGCATTGTGTCAAGATCTATTCCATGGCCTGGACACAATCCTACTGAGCATTATGTGCTGTGGATTGGAAGCTCAGGCTTGTCACACAAGTTGTCTGAAGTTATGGACCTCTTCTGTACTGTCAGCCTGCTGCGCTAGACTCATTGACGCATACCCCACCCATATCCTACTTTTGCGTATGCAGATCTGGTGCTGCGCATGCTGACTAAAGACCCAGCGGCACGCACCAAGACCGACCAGATGTTGAAGCACCCGTGGCTCGTGCGGCATGGCGTGGCCTCTGAGAAACCGCTGCCGCCTCTGGTTATCACGCGTATGAAGAAGTTTGCTGGGCTAAACCGCCTCAAGAAGGTGGGATCCCTTATTAGCATGGTTTGAATGAGGAGTTGTGGTTTGGAAGGTGTGATGACCTCAACGTGGGGGACTTACCTGAGAGTAGGGGATCTTAACTTGGTGGACATTGGGTTACTGTTCTGGGTCCGATGTACTTGCACTGGTAAGCACCGGTAAGCTTAGGGACCCCAGGCAGGGCATCTGGACCCCCTAACAGCTATTGGAGGGAGTTGCATCAGTAAAGTGTGTAGGCTCAGGCTTTGCATGCTTGCAAGCCTTCCAGGCCTGCTCATTGCAGTGACGGCGGGCTCTTGCAGTGCAAAGTTGTAAGGCCTGAGCCCCCTTGTCACTGGAATGTCTGCCCGCTGCGCAGGCCGCCATCGTGACCGCAGCCAAGTACCTCAGTCCTGACCAGATAGAAGGGCTGCGGCACATGTTCGAGTCCTTTGACCGGAATGGTGTGTATTCATTGGTGGGGGTAGACCAGGGCATAGATTGGTCGTTTTGAGGCAGCCTTCTAAGGATGTGATGACTTACTCATGACTAGCCTTCCGACTAGCCCGGTCTACTTACCTTAGAAAGCTGTGCAACGTGCATAGATCCTAAACCTGACACTGGTTGAGGATACATTACCTTGCAATGCTTACCGCAATCCTCCAGGGGACGGCTCCATCTCCTTGGCGGAGCTGCGCGAAGGGCTCTTGCAGATGGACAGTGCGCTGACAGAGACGGAGCTGCTACAGGCAAGGGGTTACGACAGCATCGACCTGCACTACAGTGATCGGACCTGCTGTACTTGCTGAAGGTGGCGTTGCATAGCGACTTCTGAGGTGAGCAGCTATAATGGCCGTGTAGCACCGCATCCAGCACCGACTCCTTCGTCTAGTAACCGCTACTTGGTCCACATGTGCAGGTAATGAAGGATACAGATGTTGACAACTCAGGAGCGATTGACTATGGGGAGTTCCTGGCAGCAACGATCAATATGAGCATGCTAGAGAGGGAAGAGGTGAGACCAACTAGCTCGTAGGCAGGACCGGCACCTCCTACATGGGAGCTTGACAGTGAGCTTGCAGGCGTCTGGACTGTTGCTCATAAATGTCCTTGGAAGGATACTATGAGAATGGCTTGTATGCTGGCTTGTGGCTGCTGGGTGGTTGTTTCAACTAAATTTCAGGATGGCAAGGCTGGCGCGATGGTAGACGGGTGATGTTGCCTTTGTACAAACCAGGGAAGCCCTTGGTGGACCCCTGCAGGTGCTCATGAAAACCTTCCACGAGCTTGATAGGGTGAGGTTTGGGGCTTGGGCCCTGCCCAGAAAATTTCGTGCCACAGGGGTGAACACATTGGCACAGTGAAGAATTGCTCTAGATTGAAAATAGGAATTGCTGTCACCCATCGTTCTGTGCTCTGCTTGCTAGCTGTGTGGCATATCTTCTATCAGAGTCTTCCCAAAGGAACTGTACACCAGTAAGGTTGCACAACGGGCAAGAAGCTCTGGTTGCAGGACGGCAGCGGTTTCTTGTCGGCTGACGAAATCGCCGCAGCTGTTGGGGATATGAGCAGCTTGTCTGCGGACGACATCAAGGCTATGATCCAGGAGCATGATGTGAACGGGGATGGTGTGATTGATTACACAGGTGAGAGTATGTGTTGCTTTTCTTGGAAACCTGGGGTGCAAGGAGAGGGCCGAGCGGCAGCTTGTGCATGCTCGATGACATCTAGTGGCTGTGCAGCCCAGGGCCGGCGACTAACTAAGACGTGCGTCAAGTGCTAATTGCACATTAAGTGTTTGTGTGGGTTTATGGTATGACTTTTCCAGGACATTCTGCATGTGTGGGGTGACGTACTGATGCTGCAACAGGGGCTGGTTGGCTGGTATTGGGGGTTTCCTACGCTCACTGTGTCTCTTCTTTCCTGCCCAGAGTTCATCACCATGCTGCGGGAGAACGACAGCACATTAAAGAGGGCAGCTACCAGCCTGCGTACCAAGGGGCTGCGCTAGCTAGGCGGCAGTTCGGCCACCTTACATGCACCAAGACCTTTGCTTTAGTGGGACGGCTGGGCTGCTAGGACAATGCCTGCAGGCCTGCCTTTTTTGTGTCCCGTGGGGCCGTCACAAGCAGTGGACGCCTCTACACACCTTTTGACTGTATAGCTATCAATCTGTTCCCCACATGTCTATGCGGGTGTCCCTGCAAATGTGCAGGCCTTGTTTGTACTCTGTTAGCGGTGCCAATGCTTGCAAGCTGTGAACTCCAAGCCGACGGGGAAGGAGTACTAAATGACATGTGTCTATGTTCAAGGTGCCGAATGATTTCCCCAGGCAATGCGACAATTTTGGATATGTCTCACCAATGGGTGTCAGGACTGTGCGTGCTTACTGTGAAGTACTTACCCTCCCTTACTCTCATTGGCAACAGTTTGTAAATGGAGAGCAACATTGCACAAAAAGGGATGGCACCTTGCCCAGCTTGCCCACTAATGGCACAAGACCAGCTGTGCTGTAGCGTGTAGCAATAGGACTCATTTGGGCACGTACCTCAGTTATAATATACATGTTCGTTCAGGTTGGTAACACCTGCCTGTCAAGCAAGAGGAGCCTGTCAAGCAAGGGAGTGGCTCCCTGGCTGTGCGCCACATGCATGGCCATCCTTGCCATAGCATCACGACTTGCGCTCCGGCAGGGGAAGGTTCAGCTCCAGCTTTCCCTTCTGTGACGCTTGGACTTGCCTACTTCTTAACACCAAAGCTCTCTACCATGACCTTGGCGTCATGGGTAACATGTCCTGGTACCTCGGAGGGCAGCTTCTCATTCATCTGCACCAGGCCAAAGTAGTAAGCTTGCAGTGCTATCATCCTGGCTTCCTTCAAAGCCGACCTTAAATGGCACCAAAAACTGTCAGAGGGCTCATATGCCGATGCACAGACTCTGCATTGTAGGCTTTCATTTGCCAGTGCCACATTTAGTTGCATAGATGCAGGTAGACCACTAAGTGCGGTTGTAGTGCCTGTGCTATCTGCACTCACCCGATCCCATTCCTCCACCCCTGTGCGCTTCCCGACTAGCTTGACAGAATGGGGGCTTGTCGCTATCTCATGCATCTCTTCTCTGGCTGCTGCAGCGTAGTTAAGCTTGTGGGGGTCATGGTGCTGCAGTCAGGGCCAACACTATAGCCGGGTAACTCTATCAGCAGTCGGGAGCCCTGGAAGGGCGCAGCACCCCGGCCTCTGGATAGTGAAGGGTTCCAAAGGAACTTGTGAGGGCCTTGGAGAGTTCATGGTCGGCTGCACTCATGCCTTGGGACCAGACTGTCTGCGCTTTGATGACTTCCTGTAAACCTGCAAACCTGAGGGGGGTGGCACGTTGCAGGCTTCGCCAGTGGCCCGTGGACGTGGACGGTGCCAACTTTGGCAGCGTGGATATGCAACGGGATGTCCGCTTCGCTTGGTTCCTTGTGGACTGTCGTTGAGGGGCCGGGCTCCGGCACCTCAGGGCGAGGGGGCGCTTGAACATTGTCTTCCATGGCTTCAGAGTAGATACAACTGCTATACATACCTTCCTACTCCATCTCGGATCCACCAAGTGAGGAGCACAAGCACTTGGACGATGTACTTCCACGTCAGGTGTCCACGTCAGCCTTTTGCGCCTTGTCCAATGAGACGCACCAAGGAAGCTGCAGTGGAGCCAATCTCCAGCGTATGCTACATGTTAAATAACGCCATGCATAAAGCGGTGGGCTGCCCATTGAGTCCAGGAGGGTGGCCGAGCTGGGTGTGAATCTGCAAGGGAGGGCAGGCGTGCCACTCTACTTAGCCCCTTCTCATGGCCCAACAACCCCTGCAAAGGTCGTCAGTGACTCCAAAGGCTTCCGATGAGGTACAGGCATGGTGCTCGTTGGCTCTCTGGCGGTCGCTGCACCGCTCCCAGCCCAGCCCACGATCTCAGTCCTGATCAGGTCATGACTAGTTGGAGTTAGACCTTAAGCTCGAACCCAGGAACGGCACCGCATGCAGCAGGACATACAAATACACGCCTTGAGCATCACCAGTGAATCACCATGGTTGAGGCTAGATGCGACTTCACCTGTGCAGGACGCTGTGCTAGAGTGGGATGCATCAAGCATTGATCCCCCGGAATCCCCCCTGCGACCCTCGACGTCAAGCTGGTGCCTGTTGAATCCTGAGGGCTGCTGCCAGGCGCCGGAGACGCCCTTTGTATGGGATGATGCAGTGGTGATAGGCAGGCAGGTAGCAGCCTCAAGTAGCCTTAGAAGCCACAGCATGGCCACTGCCAGCGGTGCGGTTGAACCGGTGAGAGCCCACAGTTTGCAGCAGCGTGCGGGACAAACCAGGGACACTGAGGCTACTTTTGCTCAGAATGATGCCCCCAGAGCACCTGCTGTGCTATTGAGCGCAGACTGGCAGCAGTGGCCCCCACCAGAGGCCCCATGGCAGCTGGCAGCACAGCCCGATCACAGCATGCAAAGGGGCAATAGTGCAGGCGGACCAGACGAGCTGTGGTGCGTCGTGGCGGGCCGCGCGAGACCGCAGCCTGCTGCTGGGCAAGCTCAGCAGGGACTGCAGGAGGCTCAGCAGGCAGCTGACTGTTCCCACCATCTGCAGCAGCAACACCTGCAACCAGGGCAGCAGCAGCAGCAGGCATTGCCTGGCCTGCCACGGCTGCGCAGCATCCGCACTGTGCCGGAGGGCGGGACACATTTGCACAGGCGGCAGGTGTTAGCCAACAGGGCAGAGGAACTTCTGAATCAGGGGTGGTATTACGGGAGGGCAGGCGCCGGCGGACTTTTGGAAGAGCCAGGCAGCAGCGTGAGGGAGCGCGTGAGGAGGTGGTGGTGGGGCTGTAGGCCACCTGGGGGAGCCTCCTGAGAACTGGCACAGGTGAGGATGCTAGGCATGCATAAATGCCCTTCCTTACCAATAATGCTTATAGCATGGACGTGTCGCACCATATCTCCCTTGGCTGCACACAGCTGCTCACCGTGTGCTGTACTTGTGTCCTTGCATCCCAGCGGGATCCCGGCTGTACTGCTGCCAATGCTGGGCAGAACCATGCGTGGATGTCCGCAGATGTGTATCATAGCAGTTGATGCAACTTTACCTGCGTTGCTGGTATGGTGCTGGTGCGAGCTGGGACTGCCGTGGGTGAAGCGGGACCCTCACAGCCTAGGCTTTAAGTGGGGACATACGATGGACTGCATCATGTTTGAATGCTGCCAGTGCCACAGACATGGGACCTCGGTGCAATTGCCTGGTGGCTGACCGGTGTGGCATGCATTCTTGCTCGTACCGCTTGTTATCCTGGCCCCCCTTGCTAATACAAAGCTAAATCAAGGGTTCATACGCAGGATAACCGGTGTGGGTACCACAACACTGCTGTCCGTTGCTGCAGGTGAGAGTACCCCAAGATCCTCTGTCACCTCGTCGACTCTATTCCAGCAGTCTACCGCCACCCAACTATGCTGCGATGACTCCCCACCGGTCAAATTTAACCTATGAGGGTGCAGCACTGATAGGGCATACTTCCAAAAGCTCTGTGGTCAATACCATGCCAAGACTTGGCGATGCAAGTGGCCAGAATCATGGCAACGTCTGCTTGTAAATTGCGCACGGTGCATAGATAGAGAGCACGACTGTGTGTGGGTAGTGTAGTTTCTCGTCGACACAACACAGTTGGCGGTGATAGTCAACATTTATTGGCCCTGGGGTGCCCACAGCAGGCTGCAGAAGCCAATGCCTCAGGCTGCCACCTCCTGGTATGTTCAACTTGTCCAGCTCTGTAATGCTTCAGTGAACAGGTCTCACACACCTTGGTCACCGAGCCAAGCCTCAAGCATAATGACGCTTTTTGGCCGCATGCAAACCCAGCCTCGCACTTCAACAAAACTGCAAGATGTTCCCTGTCCTACACCTGCCACCCTACGAACCGCCCACAGAAACGAGATTTTCTAAACCTAGTATACATGCCCCACTTCCGTTTTCTGCTCCCCTACTGCACATGCTTCACTTGCCGGCAAAGCCTAGCTTCTCCTTTGCCACCTCCACAGCCTCAGAGGCCTTGGCTGCCACGCTGTCCAAGCTCTCGGCAATGTTGGCGCCGGTCTCCCGCATGGCATGCACCGCCCCATACTGCACATAGCAGGAGCTTGGCGTGCTCAAGCTTAGCCTCACCAAAGGAGTCAACAAGCACAGCCCCTCTAGCAAATCACGATTCTGCGCTCAAGAAGGCGATGCTTCCTGTTTGCCCGCTGCTGCTGCTTGGCACGTCGGGAATGTGCCCTCCAGCGAGCTGGCAGCCTAGCTGAACTACCCCAACATGTTTGCCAACAAATCCAGGTTTAACATGTATCAAGTAGGACAGCCCTGCCTGAAGAAGGGGGCAGGGCACAGGCCAAGGGACCGGTCCAAGGTGACCTCACCCACCTGAGCCTCCTGCATCTTGTCTGATACTGCGACGCTCACGTCATGGGCCTTGACAGTTAGGTCATCAGCCTCAGCCCTGGCCCTGCATCACTAAGCGATGCACACTCGTCAGCCAGCTACGCATCCACGCACGAGCATCAGCAATCGTCATCCAGTCGGACAGCAGTCATTGCTTGGCCAGGGGTGCAGGAATGCTGCAGAGCAATCTTTGCGTCACCTTTGAAGAGGGTGATGAATGGTCAACTTGTGAGCAGCACTGTGCCTGACGCAATGTTCAAAGGTAGATCACGCACAGATGTAACACCCAACCCGGCACACGGCAGAAGGCAGCCAGCCTAGACAACACAGCAGCAACACAAGCGCAGCACGAGCCCAGGCCGACCACTGCCGGCTACAACAACGCATGCCCGCCAGCTTTGCCTGCCAGAAGCCCGCTCCGTGGCGGTCATGCCGCTCTCCTGCTCCTTGCGCAAGCTGGCTGAGATGTCGTCGGCCTTGCGTGCGGCAGCATCCTTGAGCTCAGTTGCCTTCTCCTTGGCGGCCTCGCCTAGGCCCTCTGCCTTGGCCCTGGCAGTACCGGCAGCATCCTCGACCCGCTGGCCTGCAGTAGGTGGTCCATACATTTCACACATGCACTACTGCTTCTGGCTGCCTGGGGCACAAGTGTGGGAATGGACCTATGCCTGCCCACAGTGCTGGGCTGCATGCACATGGTCGTAAACTTTGAGGCGCCTCCTGGCCAGGACAGTGTTCAGTAGGATTGGAGCAGAAACTCTTCGTCTCTGATGCCAAACACAAAACAGCCGCCAGCTTTGCCACTTTTCCCAGGGACATGTGGGAATGAGTCTAGCCTGCTCAGGCATGCGGTGTGCAGCTTCCCTACCTCCTTCACGCATAGCCCCCACGGCGTCGTGCTCTGCATGCTTTGCCCTGTCGGCGGCCTCATTCACAGCGCCCCTTACTTTTGCCCCAGCGGCGGTCTCTCCTGTTGCATCGGCGCCGGAGTACTACAGGACAACAGGGCAGCGGGCTTGACGACTGCTGTTTCGCTGAAACAATGCCAAACTCACAGGCAGGTGCGGCGTTTATAGATAGCAGCTCAGCAAGGCCAGGCAACAAATTTGGCTTACTGTGACGGCATCACTGACACAAGCCACCTGAAACTCGCTGCAGCACTGTCATACAATTGTTGCAACAGCGATTTCTGGGCAACAAGGAGCTGCGCACTGGCGGAGGTGCAGCACAGAGTGCAGCACTCACAAAGTCATACGCAGCTGCCTGGCCCTGCAGGTCTGGGCTGTAGTTCTTGCTGAGACCGGTGTCCTGCAAAGAGGCGCAAGTGCTTCACTAAGCAGGAGCCAAGTAGGAGCCAAGGCCTCAGGTGATCTGCCAGGCGTTTCTGCAAGGCAACATCAGTGTCGTGTGTCGTGCAGCCCAGCTCGGAAGGCCTTCCTATCGACCCACCTTCTGCATCTTGGCTTGGTCGCAGAGAACAATCGGCGAAATTATATGAGTGTTTGGAATACAGACAGAGCTGCAGATTGAGAAGTATGCAATGAGTCTCCAAGCGGATTTCTGTAACGGGTTTTGCCTACCTGGGTTCAGGGAGGCGCACTGAAGCTATGGTGAAGGGGGGACTGGACACAGGCGTTGGTAATGCAGCATAGTGCGGCCCCACCTAAAAACGGCTCTACTTCATGTATTCAGTGCGTATTTCTCCTGGGAACATATCGATCGACGTTTGACAAAGACAAGAAACGCTTTGCTACCCGTTTTTGCTAGCCCGAGTTCATCTAATCCTCAAGAGTGATCATGTCCGCCCCGTTCCGCCCTCAACAGGCAAGTAGATTTGCTGAGAAGCGTCAAGATCCAATGTGGAGGTGGCAGCTGCCGTTTCTAGCATGGTACCAGCCAGCAATGACAGTGTTACCTTGAGGTGCAGGGAGTCTCCCGTGGGGCGAATCCCAACGTCCAAGCAAAGCTGGTAAAGGTGGGTTGCAAAATGATTCGGCATGGGTAACGGCGTCTCGTTTGTTTGTAATAAGCCTGTTGGCGTGACAGATTGAAGCCGTGGTGCAAGTTCGCCTGGGAAGGATGTGAAGCACTTTTTCATGAGCATTGTAATAGGCAGGGTTAATCTGCACTCGTGCATGCGGGAGTTCAGTGCATGCCTTTAGTTGCGCGCCAGCGGCGCGCCAGTGGGCTTGCTACGCATGCTGGGTGTTTGGGGGGTTCATGTCAGTGATTACAACTATCTGCACTCCATGCACAGAGTGACTCATTAAACTGTGTGGAGTGAGTGGTATATGACTGGTAGATGAGGGTTTCCTGGTTGGGGAGCTTGCTCTCCTGATTGAGGGTATTTAAACATATGTAACACCCATGACTTTACCCGCCTGCAGGAGACCACAGGACCGGAGGGGAGCTACGCGCTGCCCGCCTCTTTTGTCCCCGGCCAGGTCTGTGTGCCGTACTTCTGCACTCTCGCCACCAGCATGCCCTCCTACATAGGAGTGCACAGGTTGTTATTAGGGTTGTTGATATAGCTCAAGTCTTAAGCTTGAACTATTGCTGTGCTGCAGGCTCTGGCAACAGGTGCGCCCGACACGCCCGATAGGGCTGCTGTGCTTGCCAGGGGCACTGCCTCAGGTGGGGACCCGCACTACTGCATTGTTTCCATCCTTCCTTGCTTTTCAGGGTGTGCGCCCGGCTCCAACTCAGAACAGGTCGTAAGCGAACAACTGTTGTTCCAGGCTGATTGACAAGAGCGCGAGGTGCTGGCCGAACAGAAGCCACATGCTGTTGCTGTATCCTGCTCCATGTTGCAGGCTTGGTAGCGGCACCCACACCTGTGGCTGTCCCCGTGGCAGCCCCTGCTGGCACCACCACCATCACCACCACCATCTCTTCCGCCCCTACCGGCACTGCCGGCCAGGCCCCAGGCGCGTATGCTGCCCAGGCTGGCCAGCAGGCAGAGCAGGCCTATGGTGATGCCAAGCAGCAGGCAGCTGAGACGATTGATTACGCCAAGGAGCAAGCTGCTGGAGCTTACGGTGCTGCCAAGGAGCAGGCGGCCGGGGCCTACAACGCGGCCAAGGATCAGGCCGCTGGCGTGTACGAGGCTGGCGCAGAGAAGGCCAGCGAGCTGGCAGGGCAGGCACAGGAGGCTGCTGAGGTGGCGCAGGCCAAGGCTGGAGAGGCACTGGATGCCGGCATGGCCAGGCAAGTGGTTGCCTCTGCAAATGTCTTGCACTGCTGGCTGATGCCCTTTTTGACAGGGTGCATGAGGTCGTGCCGCTTGACCAGTATCAAAAATTGCTATTGGCGGGTAGCCTCATACCCCTGTGCAGGATGAGGGACCCATGCCAGTAGAGCGACAGGCACGTAGGGCTAACAGCGGCTATGTTTTGTTTTGGGATGGTCTAGTCTGGAACAGCAGCTCAGACTTGTGGTCTTTGTTGTTGTGCAGGGTGGGTGCAGCCTACGATTCTGCCAAGGACCTAACAGCCCATGCCGCTGACAGCGCGGTCAAGACCGTGGGTGAGTTCAGTAGGATGAACCTACCCGCACATTTGGGTGCTGCTTCTGCTTGCTGCGCTCCGTAGTGTCTCCACCATATTGTCCATGACTTCAATAGTGTCGGCTGCTGCTGCTGGATTGCGCACTTTGTATTGAAGCTGCTGCAGCCTCTCCTGGCGTCTGGGCAAAGCGACAAAGAACACGCAAACGATTGCGGCATCTAGTTGATGCACTCTTTGCATGTCAAGGTTGCACGATCTTGGAGATTGCTTCTCACGATCTGTGAGATTGCCTGCACTCAAGAGTGCTGACTTTCTCTTGTCTCCTGCGTAAACGTAGGCGGTGTGGCTGGCGTGGCCAAGGGCGTGGCTGAGGCGGTGATCCACCTGTACGTCAATGCCGTCACCGGCACTGTGGAGCTGACTCTGAACACCACCCAGGCCATCCTCAACCCAGCATATGCGGTGAGTGCGAGCTGAGGCAGGTCTGCTCAGCATGGGCTTGATAGAGTGCACGGGCCAGGGACTCGGGGCCGTTGAAGAGGCTGTAGGTGCAAAAACAGTGCTGCCACAGCAAACTGTCGTTACTAGCATTGGCTTCCTTGGACGCAGTGCAGCTAGGTCTTGACCATGGAGGTTCGGTGTCCATGAGTGCGCGGTCAGCTGTTTGCCTCCTACAGGCTTGTTGCCATGCACGCACATGTTCAGAGTCGCTTGGTCGTCCCTTGGGACGGTGGTGGCCAAGTGTCGCAAAAGTAACTATGGCACCCATAGCTTAGATATCCGCCGCTGCTTGCTGTAGGCTCTGGGTGCGGCTTCCGGTATTGCCGAGGGCGCCAAGAGCTCCGCAGTTAAGGTGGGTTTGAGAGTGACTCCTAGTAAAGGCGACTGTAGGCCGGGGGCAAGGTTTGAGTAGACTAAGTGAGGCGACTGTAGGCTTGGGGACAGGCGCTGAGGTTAATAAATTAGATAAGGTGACGATGGGGAGGGGACAGATCTCAGTGAGTTTCTGGGTGTAGACAGGCCTTGCTGTGACAGGTGATATGAAAACTTGCAATCGCCATGTGTGGGGTTTTGGGTATGGCTGGCTATTGCTGTTGGGGGCATTCATGGCTGTGCTGGTTGCAGCCCTTGCTAATGGTGGTCAGCTCCCACTCCGAAGAGCTGCATTGAAAAGATGGCATGCTGTGGTGCTGTTACCTGGAGAGATGGTATGGGATCATGATGCCGTGAGAGTTGGTGCCTTAGGTTTTTGGGAGCTGCGCAACTGCCGTGTGCCACTCTAGCCAAGGCAGGCATGAAATGACTGCTGTGCTGTGCTCTGCAGACCCTGCATGAGCTGGCCGAGAGTGAGGCATTCCAGCAGGGTCGCCGTGAGGGGCTCCAGGCGGTAGAGGGAGGCAAGCAGGCCGCCATTGAGGTGAGTCACGGCTGGCAGTGCTTGTGCCTCCAAGCATGTGAGGCTCTGTTGGGCTGTGCAAGGGCCGTGCTGTAACTGCGGCCTCCTGCCAAAGGCTGATGCATAGAAAGGTTAGGTGCAGGCCCAGTGCCTACCTTGAGAGGTCTGAGGCAAGCGGGGTCCTGGAAGGGTTCTGCCCTTAGCCTAGCTTCAATATCTAGGTGCTCCTCTCAGGCACCTCTTTGCACTAACTCAAGCTGTTAACAAATGCTAACTGCGTCCCCCACCATGGCTTACTGCCATCTATGCAGGCCCCTGAGCGCGCTGTTGAGGCCTACGACTACGGCAAGACCCGCGTCGCCGAGACCGCCGAGAACGCCAAGCTCACCGCGCTGACCACCGCGGAGCAGGCAAAGCACAGCGCCCTGACCGCCGCCCAGACCGCCGTGGGCACCGCCGGGCTGGCTGCAGAGACTGCCACTGCCAAGGCCACGCAGGCTGTGGAGGCTGCCAAGGCCAAGGCTGCCGAGCTGTATGAGAATGCCATCCAAAAGGCCAACGACGTGGTGGAGGGTGTCAAGCAGACCGCCTACAAGACTGGCGAGACCGCGCTGCGGGTGAGTGGTTGGTTGCCTGGTTTGGCTGCGGCGTGTTGTGGTACTGCACGATGGTTGGGTGGGAGGAGTAGCTCGTGTGGTGTAAGGTCTCTGCATGTGGCTTGTGTAAGCGAGGAGCACATAACAAGCCTGGACCCTAAACCTGCAACCCGCCTGCAGGTTGCTGGCCGGGTGGCGGGCACTGCTGAGGGCAGCAAGAAGGTTGCAGAGGAGACCAAGGAGGCAACCAAGGAAGCAGTGACGCCCTATGTGGAGGCTGCTAAGGTGTGAGGCTTCCTCCTCTGGCTCTCATTTTCAACGGTGTCCACGTTTTGATGGGTGCCCAATGCCCCGCTTGTAGTTCATGGTCCCGAGGTGGCCTCACTCAGGCAAATCGCCTGTGACCAGGCATGTTGGTGCTTGTGTGCCCATAGGGTTCTGGCCAAAGCGATTGTGGCACTCTACTGTCTGCTGCGCCAGGGTACTGGGGCACCCTGCCCAGCCAATCTTATCTGTGGCCATTGCACCTACACAAGCAAGCCACTAGACCGAGAATGCCACCGGTGTCCAGGATGTGCATTACAGAATTACTTATTGCTCTGTGGACCCTTCCCTCTTACAGGAGAATGTGTCGGCAGCTGTGAACCAGGGTGTGGAGACTGCCAAGGCAGGCGCCCAGGCTGCCACTGAGACTGCCTACCAGGCAAGTTTGTTCTTCTTCCTATGTGGGCGGCAGGTAATGCGAGCAGGTGCGAGTGCTGCTCGCAAAGTGTCTGCACTCCTGACTAGCCACCTGGGACAGAAAAGTTTGTTATTGAAATCATCTCTTGCAGCTCAGGAGGCTGCTTCCGTCATGCATGCGTGGTGCTGGTAGTGCAGGCGCCATGGCCGCTTGGGACCCAGGAAATTAATAGCTACACCACGGGTGGTCCCTGTGACTCTGGCATGGACTTAACAGGGACTTAGCTCTCCAGCAGGCCCTGTGTCTGCTGGGCGTGCTTCCATTCCTCTGTACCTGTTTCCATCTGTTAACTCCTCCCATGCCTTCCCATGCGCGCAGGCAGCTGGCGCAGTTGCCGGTGCGGCTGAGGCCGGTGCCCAGGTGGCGTCCGACACCTACCAGTCCGCAAAGGAGCAGGTGGCAGAGACCGCTGAGGCTGCACAGCAGGCCGCACAGCAGGCCCAGCAGGCTGCGCTGGACACCTACGAGGCGGGCAAGGAGAAGGCCGCTGAGGCCTACGACACCGCCAAGGACGTGGCAACTGAGCAGTACGAGGCGGGCAAGCAGAAGGCTGCTGAGGCCTACGACACCGCCAAGGACGTGGCGGCAGAGCAGTACGACAAGGCTGCTGAGCAGTACAGCACCGCCAAGGACGTGGCGACCGAGCAGTACGAGGCTGGCAAGCAGAAGGCCGGCGAGCTGGCGGGCGCTGCTGAGCAGAAGTATGAGGAGGGCAAGGAGGTTGCTGGCGATGCTAGCAGCCGCTTCGCTAAGGCGGTCGAGGGCGGTGCCAAGGGGGCCTATGCCGGTGCACAAGGTGGGTTCTGAAGGCTGGTAGCATTGTGTTCGTGGTCATTGACAGGTGTTGCACTGGGGGTGGCCAGCTCTTAATGGTATTAGCCAAGGTCCCCCAACTGGATAGGTAGGTAGGCAGGCAGGCGGGGATTTGCAGCAGACCGGAAGGCAAGAGTAGTTGGGCAGTGGTAGGCAGGTATAGGCTACTTGGGAAGCATTACACTCCTAGGACACTTGCTTACGTGGGTTGCACTGCATCCTGCCTGCGCAGCCCGCCCAACTTTGGTGGTGGTGGACCCTCCTGCTGCTGCTGCTGCTGCGCCTGCCACGCCTCGTTCGGCAGCGGCTGCTGAGGTGTCTACTGGGTGCCTGCCAACGCTGGCACCCAGCTCGCCCCAGAAGCTTGTGGTGGCCACGGAAGAGAAGGGCAAGGCAGGCAAACGCAGCCGGTCTTTTGTGGCGCAGGCCAAGAGGTTTACGCGGTTGCTCCGGGGCAAGTCCAAGCCCCAGTCGCCAAGGGCGTCGGTGCAGAGACTGCCTTCGCAGGTGAGCCGGGCGGGGGGAGTAGACTTGGAGAGGATGGCTGCGGTGGGTGTGAGCTGTGCTGTGGAAGTGTGCCTGCCTTTTGTGCTGAGCAACAGATCCTGCGCACAAGGAGAGGCAACGGGGGTGCCTGACAAGCACTGGCCGACGGTTTGCTGGAGTTGTACCACTTGCCACCCAGGGCTCTCAGGAAGTCATACATTGTTTTTCGCAGATGTTCCGCGGCTTTGGTGAACCCCTGGTCACAGTCTCATTGCCTTCCCAACCCATGCAGGAGTGACTGCCCCCACCGGCAACGGCCAGGTGAAGACCACAGTGGTCTCCACAACCACCGCCGGCCCCAAGACCAAGACCCAGATCCGCTCCCACAAAGTCTAAGCGCCAGGTCTGTTAGTTAAGAGTGTCTGCACAGCTCCTATGGAAGCACATTGATAACCTAAGTGCTTTCGACATTGAAGGGATTGGAGTTGCAGCTGGAGTTGTTGGCTTTGTTGAGTCTCACTTCTGCTGGAGGGATGGCTGGAGTTCAGGATTTCTGTGGCTGGGTGGTCGTGTGGAGTGATATGCGAGCTGGTGAAGTCTGCAACAACAGGAGACATATGCCGAGAAACGCTTTGCAATCAACGGTTGCTCTAGGAAGCAGACATGTAGCGGTGATACCCAAGTTGCCCGTCTTTAGCAATGCATTCACTTGAGTGCTTAAATGGTTCGCGTATCGTGAGTGTTTGGAGTAGCCTGTCCGCTGAATCTTTCCAGATTTAGTGTCCTGCCACCTGGACTGCATGTAATTGACTGCTCTTTGCTGAAACTGTTAGCTCAGTAGCTCACCCATTTGTATGCCTGCGCCTATAGCGTAGCTTTACTTCTTTCTCTTTGCAGTCAGTAGAGACAGGACTGTGTCATGGCTCGGCTTGGGTGCTTTGCCGAGTCTCTTGCATGGTAGCTTGGCACCATATGATACTGCATGTATGCGCAGCATCTAGCATGCTGCATTTGTAGAGTCACTTTGTGTATGGGCATGTGTATCCACAGCCCGCAGGGTTGTATAGTGTGTGTTGGAGGAGTTGGCCGTTTGCAAGGGTAGTGACCCGCCAGTGTGGGGTTGAAAATAGTGTTGCGCGGGATATATGCTGAGTATGCTGCACACTGCAGCGCGAGTCATTTTGTGAAGACACTGGTGCCCAGCTGCAGCTCCTGAGTACCTACGCTTCTAAGAGGATGGATATGATGCTTTGATGCATGAGACTCAACGGTGCAGCTAACATATGCTACCAAGTCAGCTTGATCGACAATCATGTATACCCCAGGTCGCCCGCAACCAAGCGGGTGCATAAGCAGCTGCGCTATGCATTGAAAAGTCAGGGACCCATGAAAGCTGCACCACTGAGACATGAGTGCCACTGCCAGTGGCACACATTATACTAGGATATACATTATACTAGCGTTGGTGAACAAGTGGCCATCTCCACAGCAGACGGGGGTATTGCTCACAGACTGAAGTTGGAAAGTCAACTGGTTGCCTGTCTGATGTCCAGCAATGACTTCTTGCTGGCCCTTCAATATTTGTTTCACAAGCGCTGCTGTCAATGGCTGCAAGGTGGATGTCTATTAAGGGTGGCAGATGATGCAAGCTATGGAGGGGTTCAGTGAATGTACTAACAGAGCGGTATATCTGCAAAGGTTCGCCTGGACGATGTATATGTGTGCTACAAACCATTTAGCCAGCAGCACGGTGCTAAGATGGTTACTTGGCTGCAAATCACGCCTTGACTAAGCGCAGGCGCGAAAGGTTGGAAACTTTATGCGCGGGCGCGGGAGGGTGGTAAGAAAAGGCATGCAGGGAACTAGCGATCAGAAGGAAAAGACAACCGTTTAACTGTACACGACCGAATCAAATAGTCAGACATTCAGAGGTTGGCACGAATTCGAAGCCATCCAATGCTGACAAAATTGCAGTTCTCCAACCCCCACCTGTTGGCTGAGCAGCACTGCACACCGATAGGCAAGACTTGCCGGATCATGCGGTACCAAGTGAAGCTCACAATAAACGGATCGGTCTGGAAAGAAAGAGGAGGTGATGCAAGGAGTGGTGATCTGCCAGGGGGACAGGGGGCCAGGGATACGGTAGGCAGGACAGGCAGTTGATGTTGTCATAACAGCATGCCTACGTTGCGCTGCTACAGATGTGCAAAAGTTGACGGGAGGGAAGCACTGCCGAGAACTCCTTCTATATGAAAGCCTAGATGCCTAAAGACTTAGCGTTGGCGATGGCGGTGTACACGTTGTTGCCAATCTGCAACCAGTGAGAAGGCGGACGTGAGCTCCAGGAATCCAGCTGGCAGCCAAGGACATTGCTGCCTCACTGCCTGCCAAATTACTTGCCCAACAAGCCTGCCTGGTCGCCCAGGGCATCATCCCCCCCATCCTCGGCTGGCTGGCATGTAGGCGGCGAGAAGGCGCAGCTGCCACACAGCCTGCTATATAGATACAGCAGCCCAGTAGACCCACCTGGTAGCCAAGGGTAGCGCCGTCCTCAACAGCTTTGCGGAAATGCACCCCACCCAGGACGCGAGAGTCCCCAGCCTCCTCCACAGCCTGAGCCAGGGAGCAGGTTGAGAAATGGTGAAGAGCGGACATCGCGCAAGGCGGTGCAGTGACGACAGATGACAATATGTAACCAGGGTGCATGCAGCAAGCTCCTGTGACTAGGTCTCCTCCACAGGTAGTGCCAGGGGGTGAACTTACATTTATACAAAACATGGCATACACGGCAGGTAAGTACGCTGGACCCCTGCCATGGGAGGGCAACATAGCCCGCTGTACGTTGCAGGCCCAGTGTGGGTCACTGCAGGCTCCTTACATCCTGCAGGCCACATCATCGTGGCCATGGAGCCTGCACCAGCAGTGCTGAGCCCAGCAAGCCGCCCGCACTTGCCTGGGAGAGGGAGGCGTAAGTACGGGGCGAAAGCCCAGCCACTTCTGAAGCGACCGTGAACTTGACATTGTCTGTGCCAAGAAAATTTGACAGAACGGCTCCCTGGGCAGCAGCAGTAGCAGTGTGGCCTGCAAAACCATCCAGCAAACCAGATGGGTCATCAGCCATGCTGCAGACTGCTGGCCAATGCACAGCAGTAAGTCAGGTTGCGCCCTGAAGGTCTGAGGCGTACCCTACTCCACTCACCGGCAACATATTCTGGGTGGGGCGGGGTGGGCAGCAAGGGAGTCCACTGAGGGTCTACATACTCCTCATTCTGAGAAGTGCCATCGCCCTCCCTACGCAAAACAGGCTTTGTAATGCACGGATGGCTGTCAGCTATACCAGTCTATAAGGATCACATGGTTGCCGGGTAGCCCATGCTATTGTGGTCAATACCAAGCCCGAACACACACAAGGTGCGTGTGAGCTAGTGAGGGGGCGAGTCTGTGAATAAGCTGATTAGGTGACTGCCTTGCCGAGCTACAGCCCATCCACAAGTGGTCAACCTCGAGGCGGTCACCGGTAGCCACTGCTTTGTACTGCCCTGTGTGCAAATACCGTGTCCTGCCTGCTCACCTGATGGCTGTCACAGGCCGCCATGAGAGGGCCCTGTACTTGACACGCCATGCCCCGCTTACACCATCAAAGCCAGCGACATTGAGACGAGCAAAGAGCAGAGCGGTGTCATAAAGGGATGTGTTGGCGGGCAGCAAGGTCTGGGCAATGGTGTTGAAGAGCCCGGACACCGATGACGTATCTGCAGCACCAGGCCTTGTTATTTAGAAGCTGCAGGGTGGCTTTCAGCGGGAGATCTGCTACGAGTACAGCATTTACAAGTGCTTGCAATGCCTTGTGTGCATGCCTAGGTGGGCAGACGATCATGAACCCTCCAGGACTCTCTATGGCAATATGGTTGCTTTTAACAGTCATGCTCAACCTGGGTCGGCGATGACTCACTCAGTGGGATGTCCCAGAAGAGGGCGGTTTCCGTGTCATACTGGCTCCGCTCTGTGCTGTTCTTGCCTCCTACACGGTAGATCTCCTCCAGCTCGGCTGTGTACTCTGGCGAGGTTATGGGGTGCGGCAGCAGGCTGTCCTCAAATGTCTGCAAAACACAGCCCTCAGCAGCTCGGCAAGCGTGGAAGGCCGCAGGCACAAGGCAACAAGGTAAACCAAGGCTGCCGCACGTGGTACTGCAAGGGAAGCACCAGCAGCAAGCCTGTGGCAAGTCACCAGGAGCTCCGCATGCAGGCACAAGTGGCACTTTCAGGTGGAGTATCCACTGGTGGGCTACGTTGTGGGGCTAAGAACCTTGGATGATGGGGTTGCTGCATACCTTGTTGGGTGGTGGGAAGTAGGTGCGTGCCTTGGCCAGCTGAGGGACCAGGGCATACGTCTGGTTAGGGGTGAACTGGTACTCCCCTACGCTGCCTGCTGGGGCAGGGGTGAACTCCGCCCACACATCAAAGCCGTCGGTCAGCCTGCAGAGGTGGCGCAGTGCTGTCTGCTGCTGGTGCAGCTGTATAGAAAAGCCGCCATATAAGGCACTGCCCTGGCAGTGGGGAAAGCACCGGCATCTGTACAGCAGTGATGCGCAAGTGTAACCCTGCTGCTCCTCAGCCTGCCTGTGAATGAATGTGGACCCACCTGTCCTTGACGGCCCTGATGCCAGCATCCCTGCCAGCCTTGCTGGCTGCTGCCTTTTCCTCAGCTGTCAGGTCGGCTGTGAAGTTCTTCAGAGCAGCATCATGTTTATAGAAGGCCCAGGGAAAGAGCAGGTTGAGCACCGTGTGCCCAGCATAAGCTGCAGCCACGTCATTTACTGTGTAAGCCACATTTCAGGTCTGGGGATGGGCCACGTTGCTACCCTGTTCCTGGGTGGACTTGGGGTTTGCTGTTGCATGCCTTGCTCACCGGTGCTGCTGCACGTTTTCCGTAAGAGTTTACATTTATTGCGCACCTGCTGCTGCTTCTTGGACCTTGGGTGAGGCGGTTGGTTCTATTGCCAACAGTTGGGCCACAGAGGTTTGTGCATATGTCTGCATTGCACATGAGGCTTCTTAAGCCCAGGGCCTGTGCTTCTTAAGGCAGTACCTGTACAAACACGTGTCTCAGCTGGCAGGTAGGCAGCTGGTCCACGCACTTACTCTAGCAGCAGCCTGGTTGGGTAAACCATGCTCCCGCACTCGACCCTGAGCCTGTTTGACGAAGGCCACTATAGCATTGTCGGCTGTGCAGGATGTGATCATCAGCAGAGCCAGCGCCCAAAACGCCACGGCTGAGCGTGCCATAGTATCGGACGATATAAGTAGACAGCGTAGACCAATTCAGACTGGCACAATGTGTTTTCATCTCATCCCCTTCATTTAGCTAGCTCTGGTTTGCCAGCACGCCTAAACTTGGGGCCTAAATTGTACGGACAAACGCTTTGCATTTTTTTTGTACGAACCAATAAGTCGGCCTTATCTCGAGGCCTGTAAACTGAGCATGGACGCCATAGGTATGCCCATTCGGTCCAATGCTCCGAGGCAAAGCATGCTTGGCACGAATCATGGGTCACAAGCAGTCGGCGCGAGTGAGGCATGGCCTGAGGGTCCACAGTCCACCAACACGTGCAACGTGCCCAACAAAAGGCCGACCGGGGGTGCCAATGGGGACGTGTTGAACCTGAGATGTGCTTTCAAACCTTGCAACCATTAGATGTCGGAACCTCTACCCTACCTTCAAATGCTATGTGGAAAACGACGACTGGACAAGGTGGATGGCTCCATGAGCCATGACTAGTTAGAACAGCCCCAGAACAATGAACTCTGGATTGGACTTGGGGCTCCAACCTGCACCTTCGTATCTGAGGGTTCAAAGCAAGATGAACAGTGACAAATCCCCATGAATGGCTGGAGCTGCTCTATAGCTGGAGTCTGCACCAGAAAACTAGTACCCAAACATACGACTTGACTTACATGTTGCTTTGATAATTACATTATACATCCGACCACACCAGCACGCAATCAAATCCCTCCGACTGCCGAAAACTCAGCTCCTCAAAACCCAGGGTCTAAGAGGGTTATGGGCGGGAAGCAGGGGTTGCGGCTGCACTGGACAATAGCGAGGTGCAGGGCGAGCTCTCCCTCTTAAAAAGGCCGTATTAGGGCACTGCCTGCTTCGTGGAGTTACCTCCCAAGGAGCAGGACCAACCATGGAGCTCACACAGCGTGAGGCGGACGTGCAGGTGAAGATGGGGCCTGTGGCAGCACAGAAGATACTTATGGATAAACCCATGGAGTTGGTGATGGCAGAGGGGTCAGTCACCTTCTGCATGTCGGCCCATGGGTGTGAGCCAGCTGCTATACTGGACGTTTCTGTGGTAGTTGAACAAGTGCTTTCATGACTGTGGGATGCATCGGATGGAGACGGCCATACCTGGCGGCAGCCTCGCGTCCTTGCTGCTCCCGTTTTGGTCTGCTCTCCAACTTTCGAGGGCCAGGAACGAGAAGCGCAGCTTACTGGAATGCTGCCCTTTTGGCACTGATAGGGCAGCATTAGAAAGCAGGGCGTCTGAAGCAGCAAGTGGAGCACGGGAGGAGCAGTTGGGCTCAAAGTCCCCGTCACTGGGCGGCCAGGCATTCACTCAGGTGACATGAGGAGGCCTCACCGTGCCACTACACTGCGCTGTCGCAGATGCTGCTGGCGGCATCGTGCCACCTGGGGACCAAGAACTGCACTGCCCAGATGGAGCGCTACGTGTACCGCCGCCGCAGTGACGGCATCTATGTGTTCAACCTGGCGCGCACCTGGGAGAAGCTGCAGCTGGCGGCGCGCATCATTGTCGCCATTGAGAACCCCCAGGACATCATCGCCATCTCCGCCCGCCCATATGGCCAGCGCGCCGTGCTCAAGTTTGCGCACTACTCTGGCGCCAAGGCTACCGTGGGCCGCCACACCCCCGGTGCGTGTGTTACGAAGCTGCAGGTTGGGCACGCTGTCGGTTCTGGTGGAGGAGCGGCAGCCGGAGCAGGCAGGGCAGCATCGGATCCGGCAGGGGTGAAAAGCGTGGAGAGGTGCCGGCGCGAGGAATGCTGAAAGCCAGTACGCTTTGAAGCAGTCGCCGGCGGTATTAGATGCCAGCATTCCAGTTGGAGCAGCGAAGCAGTAGCAAACCCGGCACGAGTCTGGAATTCGGCGCGCCCCAGCCTGGCTGCTTGCTTTGGAGGAGAGCATCACCAGCCATGGTGCTGTAGAGCAGTGGGCTGGCGGAATGGCGTGCTAGCACGGCAGTGTACCAGCATAGCAAGCAGCGGGCGGGGTTGTTAGATCCCAAGCATGGCAGGAATGAGCTGCCAGCCTTGGGATTCACGTAGCTGGGTGGCAACACCAACAGGAGCTCTCCCAGCATGGACCGTCACTTGGGGGAGGCTTGTGACTTTACAGCGCTTGTAGGGTGCTTAAGAGCTACACAGACGGCTGGATCTGTACCACGCGTACTCGCAGGCCTGGTGACCTGGCAATTTGCTGGCGGTTGTTCTGTTCCGTTCTGTTGCCTTGCTCATGCTCCCCGGCCCTCCTGCTCTCCCGCCGCAGGTACCTTCACCAACCAGATCCAGAAGGGCTTTGAGGAGCCCCGCCTGCTGATCACCACCGACCCGCGCACTGACCACCAGTCCATCAAGGAGGCGGCCTACATGAACATCCCCGTCATCGCCTTCTGCGACACCGACTCTGACCTGCAGGCAAGCGGTGGGCTGGGGGTTGGTGCCACGACGGGTGTGGCCGTCCTGACCACTGGGGTTGGCAGGCGTGGGGCGTGCAGGATGGCTGGCAGCTCTTTCTTTGCTGCCTACGGGTCCAGGTGGTAGGTGGTAGTCGTGACCCAGGAGGGAAGAGCTTCCCTGTTGCCTGCCTGCTGGCTTGGAGTGCTGAAACCAACAAGCCGAATAGGATTTACGACGATGCGCGGATGTTGGTGGCGAGTGGCAGCGGGGTAGCAAGCAGGCTATCGTGCAGCGCAGCGTCCCACCCAGCCTCGCAGGCAGCGGCAAACTTGATGCACAGCTGGGCAGCTTGGGAAGTGCTTCAGCTTTGCGAAGCGGCAGCTCAGCAGACGTCACCGGGAGGCAGCGATGTGGATCCAAGGGAAGGCACTGCCTTTGAGCTGAGGCGCACAGGCAGCCGTGCTGGCGCCTGTCAGCTAGGAGGACAGTGTGCGGGGATGCGAGCGAAGAGAGCTCGTGTGTTGTGGGGCTGGCGCATGGGGAGTTCGTGCGGCTGCAAGCGTGCTATGCGAGCGTGTGCCATGCTGCTCCTGCTGGACAGTGGGATGGGTTAGGCCAGCATTATCAGCAAAGAGGGCAGCCTCCTTCCTGATTGATTGGGCTTATGTGAGAAGTCAAGGCCATTTACGGAGCAGAGGGGCCAGCATGGCCTAAGCAGCGCTCCACGGCATCAGCCTGGCCAGGCCAGCATGCCGCTACAGCCAGCAAGCTAGCAAGCAAGGCCTAGGGCTGCGTCAGGACGCGGGCAGCCTTCTTGACGTCACCGCTGCCGTTGGACCAAGAGGGTCACCTTGAAAATGCCGCCGCCTGACCAACCGTGGCAATACTAGCGACGGAGGAGTGTTCAGCTGACAGGTTTTGCGGTTGGTTTGTCTGCAGGGTGTGGATGTGGCGATCCCCGCCAATAACAAGGGCAAGCATTCCATCGGCATGCTCTTCTACATGCTCACCCGCATGGTCCTGCAGGTGTGTGTGGTTAGTTCTGTCCTTACAAAGTGTCTCTTTCAGCAATCGCCTTGGGCCGTTGGCCTTGACAGTGCATGCTGCTGGGGGTGAGCAAGGCTGGGATGTGGACGGGAGGGGCTGTTGATTGGTGTGCTCCGCATGATTGTATGGTGGTGGCTTGGTGGTGCCAAGGGAGGGAGCTGCTCCAGGGCTGTCGTTTTGGGCGAATTGATGGAGGGTTACTCAGCCTGTCCCCAGGTAAAGTTTACAATGTAAACATTACCGGCAAGGTCGCCGTACCTGCCACCAGGCCAGGGCGTGTGCCTGCTTTCCACAGTCGCAACCAACCACCCAGCTAGTCTCGCCTGGGACGGCCTGCCTGTGCAGATGCGCGGCACGGTGTCGGCTGCCAACCCCTGGGACGTGATGGTGGACATGTTCTTCTACCGTGAGCCGGAGGAGGCCAAGGAGGAGGGGGCCGCGGAGGAGGCACCTGCCGTGGAGTACGCGCCCGATACCGGCTTCCAGGCAGCGCTGCCAGGTGTGTGGGGGGGAGAGCCTCTGACCTGGGTGCTGCGCCGCTGCCGCTGCCGCCACCGCGCGGCTGCGGTTTGCAGTTGTGTGAGGCAGGAGCCTGAGGGTCCTGTCTGGGGCTGGGAGTGAGGAGGGACAGGGGAGAGGAGGTGCTGTTTCACATCGGGCGAGGGTGGTGCCGCCGTCCACTGCATTTTTACGCGCACCATAGAAGACGTTTCCTTGGTTTCAAGATGTAGCCTGCCCTTTGTTGGCAGAACCGCCTGCCCTGACCGTGAGCATGAAGCGGTTTTGAACTGGGGCAAGAGCGCAGCTCAGGAAGGCGAATCTCCAGGGACGGGGAGAGGAAACTCATGCACTGAGCCCTCGAATGAGCCATCCACATCCCACCTCCAATACCTGCTGGACCCTGGGCAGCCATGCTCTCTGCCTGTCGTCTGAGCGGGCACTTGCAGCAGTAAGGGCTGAGTGGGTGGTCCGGCGTGACGGCTAGATGATGAACCAACTTGGGCACCTTTGTGGGTGCTTCCGCTGGCGTGCCTTGGGTTGCGTAGCACTTGATATCCAAAGGGCTACAGGCATGCTTTGAGTGCTTACTTGTTGGCACTACTACAGGTGCTGAGGAGGGCTATGATGCGTACGGCTACAACGCCGCGGGCGAGGCTGCCACTGGCTTCGCCACCGGCTTTGAGCCGGCAACCGGCTTTGATGCCGCGCCCGCCCCCGGCGGCTTCGAGGCGGCTGCTGCCCCCGCTGCGCCTGTGGAGTACGCTGCCCAGCCCGCGCAGGTTCGAAGCAAAAGCTAGGGTCGCTAGGGCCGTGGTGTCATTACCGGCTCCTGTAGCGCGTGGTGATGGTATGGTGGCGACAGTCCGGGAATAGTAGGGGCAAGTGGATGTCTTGTATGTACGAAGTCTGGCCACACAAAGTTGGCAAGGGCGGACGGTCGTGCAGGCAGTCGGGGCTGGGATGGGCACTGTCGCATAGGCGGCTGGAGCGGCTGAATGGCTTCCCAGTTCGGGTTCAGCGAGCCAGCCAACATGGCATGTTCGTATGATTTTGGTGGCAGTGTGATAAGAGAGGTGTAGCGGTCACTGCTCGGATGGGGCTGAATTCTCCGGGGATGTATGTGTCTACAATGGGGGGGAAGGGGACAGGTCTCATGGTGCCCGGGATTTCGTTGCCTTACCGACTGACTGGTTCTGTTGCTGCACTACATGCAGGATTTCGGTGCTCAGTTCTGAGCTGAGTGAGGGGTGTCAGGCAGTGATGTAGGCTGCTGCCGCAGTACATGTCTCGCTGGATAGGTGGAGTTCTGCGGCCCGCTTTGGCGCAGCGCACAGCATGGATAGCAGAGCAGGCGGGACTGGAGGAGGGAACCAAGTCGAGCAGCTGTGACCGGAACAAAGGGGAGCAGGCAGCTGCTGCACTGGCTAGCTGTTTGTCAGTTGAGGCTCAGGTCAGGGTGTAACGACCACTAGAGCGGAGCGGGTCATGAGGGAGTATAGTCAAAAAGGGCACTTACCCGATCCACTCACTGGCTGAAGTGAGATTAGAAAAGGGGCTTAGCCTCATGCCTAGCTTTCCAGCCTTGCTCTACTATACCATGAGCTGCAGCTGGCAAAGCTCAGGGAGCTTGCTAGCCGAAAATATAACACACAAAGCAAGAGACAGGTGCCAAGGTTGGTCTCAGTTCAGCTGCCCATGCTCTTCCAGTGGCCTTAGCTTGTTCGGGGAGAGAACTACTGGATCAGAACTCAGGCAAGCCCCAGAGCATAACTGCATTGCCCCTGTCACCCCAGTTCACCGTCACCTCTGTTCGCACGACCAGCCACCCTGAATAAAGAGATATGCTGAGCATTAGTCGGTGGCACCCCATATCCATGATCTGATCTGTAGCGGCCGTGACCACTCCAGCACTATTAGATACACTCCATGTCAGGTCTTCACGGTAGCCACGACTTAGTCCATTTTTTTCCAACTCCTGGCAACTCCAGCTTGCACAACTGGAGATCACGCTGCTAACAAAGCAAGCACTCAAGAAACATGCTCAATATGCTCCTAATATAGGGAAAGACACTAAGTCAAATAAGATGAAGGCAGGCAAGTCACATACTAGGAGCATACTTGCACCAGCCCTGCCAGTACAGTGCAATACTAGCTTCTCTCTGTTCGCAATACCTGCCACCCTCACTAATAACAAGCAAGGCCAGCTCGGTTCAAAATGAAGTGAATCAGCCATCTCCATAACACACCAACGTTTTAAGGAGTGCCAAAAGAGGTAAGCCCAGCTCACAACTCAAACTCAGTCATGTTAGCTCTCAGTTTGCACACCTGCCACAGCAGTCAAATAGAAAGAGAGAGCCCCACTGGTCGAGGCAGCCTCACGAGAACATGTTCCCCTATGTTGCAAGTGTTGGTACCAAGCTCAAAGTGTCGACTGCACAGCTGCCTAGGTAGGCATCCAACCTAACCGTGCCTGGTCTGTGCATGCCATCTGCTGCGCACTTCAGCTTTGTAGCTTGCTGCACCAGCGTAGCTGTCACGCTTTGCCTCCTGAGCTGCATGCATCACGTGGTCTGCTGCCCGATTCACTCGCCCTTGCTTTAGGGTTTGCAGCCTGGCAACCGCTGCTGGCGACACGCCCACCCGGTGCTGTGTGTGCCTATTTGGCGGCACAATAAGCGCTCCCCCGCTGCCTTGACGCGGCACTGGCATATCCTTCGCAGCCATAGACATGTTGCTGCTGTGCTGCTCCTTCCCCTCCTCACTGTCAAGTACAGCCTGCCGTCGCTGCTGCTCTTTTGGCTGCTCGCACACTCCACCCACATCTGCCACACCCACGGCACCGCCGACGCCGTCAGACACACGTGGTGTGAGGGCATCCAGCAAGTCTGCCACACACGAGAAGCCCTGGTCAGGGAGCTCCTGCAGCTCCTCCAGTCCCAGCCTCTGCAGCTTCTTGGACCCACAGCCGATGCCAGGGTGCGCCGTGCTGCTGGGGTGGCTCCTACCTGTCGCTGCATGGCTGCCCTGCGGAGCAGAGGGACCGTCAGCGGGTGACTCCTGTGGGTGGCCGGGCACCTGCTTAGAGCTTGCCGCTGGCGACTGTTGAGGGGGAATCTGCCCTGCATGGCCCCCACCATCATCATCAGCCAGGGCCGCCGGTTTGCCAGTGCCTCCCAAACGTTGTAAAAGGCTGCGCTTCGCCTTGAGCTGACTGCAAGGGTTACCAGAGCTAACTGCCCTCTCAGCTGCCTGCTGAATGCCAGCTTCTCCTGCCAACGCCGTCACCGCCGCTGAGAGTCGTTCTTCACGTTGTGGGGCTGCATCCCCTGGAGACAAAAGCCCCAATGCACTATTGCCGGCGCCTATGTTGTGCTGCTGCCCATGGCTAATGGCCAGCACATGCTCATGTCGGGTGGCTAGCTGTGACAAATTGTCTGCAGGTCCGGAGAGGGCTGGACTTGGCTGCGGAGGCGCCTCCGGCAGCAGTGGGCTGCACTGGAAGAGCGAGTTCTTGTGCAGGAAGGTGAGGCTGGAGGCTAGGCACCCTGGCGAGATTTGGGTCAAGTCTTCCCCGGCCGCTGCACTTGGGCTGCTTGCTATTACTTGGGCTGCTAAGGCAGCAGGCGTGTATGTGTTGCGGGGGTTCCAAGGGCTGGCGGTGGGGCTTCCTTCCCTGGATTTCAGCGAGAAGAGGGGGTTGGTCGGGGCGGCACTGGGCTGCCGCTGTTGCAAATGGAGCAGCTTGCCTGCACCGCCAGGATGCTGCCGCTGCCCCTCCAGCTCCTGCCAGACACTCCGCTGCTGCTGCCGCTGCATGCCCTGCTGCTGCTTCTCCTGCTCCAAGGCCTCAAGGATTGCAGCCAGCACCAGCGGCCTTAGGGGTGGAGTACTCGCCCTACCCTTGGGGCTTACAACTGCTGCTGGATAGCGGCTGAGCCTGCCAGGAGAGCTCCCTGGTCGCTGCTGCTTGGGCTGCCGCACTGCGCTGCCTTGCTCGTGCAAGGAGAGTGAGCTGCAGCGGCCCCCACTGTTACCTGCAGGGCTGCCGAGGTGGTAGGAGCACCAGCCCCCGCTGCTCTTAGTCCCAGCTGCTGTTGAGAAGGCAACCCCAACAGCCCTGCTCGAGTCATGACGAGCACCAGCGGCAATGTGTGTCAGGGACATGGGTGTTGCAGCTGCTGCGGGATCCGGGGCCCCGTTGGTGTCTCTGGTCGCAGCCTGGTCTGACCGCATAGGAGCCGCTGCGCTAGCTTCCTCACGCTGCTTGCGGCCCTTGCACGGCGGCTTTGGGTGCTTCTGGGCGAGGAGGGCCCGCTCCAACTGCTTGACATATGCGTCCCTTTCCTCCACAAGTCTGTTCTTTTCATGCACTTGGGACGCCTGCACAATTCAGGCCATGCAGTCGAGCTGCCATGTTGTTCAGCAAGAAGTGGCCACTACAGCTGCATACATACGCCTCTTCTTTCAAGCAGAAGACAACAACCATGCTGCGCTTGACCAGTGAGGACCCTGCCACCTCACTCCTGTGCTCCAACAGTCGAACATCCAGGCAGGTAAAGCCGGATACATCGCATGCACCTTAGGCCATACGGAGCAGTTACCACCTCCACTCACCAAGTGCGCTGACTTGCGCTGGGCCGCCTCCAGCTGCCCTTGCAGCTGCGTGGCGGCCATACTGGCCGCACGTCGCTCAGCAGCCTGGGTGCTCTGGAGCTCCCGGTGGTCTGCATTTAGCTTCTCCAGCTGTGCTGTGAGGCGTGCAGCCTGCATGCCCAGCGGAGAGACACCAGGCATCATGTCAGGCGTGTTCGCACCCTGCCCTCACAACATATGGGCATCGTCGGAAGCTTTTGTAACGCACAATAGATGCTGTCTAGCGGGTGTCTTGGCTGGAGGCAGCAATTTCTCATGAAGCATCAAATGGGTGCGCGCACTGTTACACAAGCTAAGGCCTGTCCCATAATTCCCGTCTATTCGGACCCACGTTGCTCATAGTGCTGCCATAAGCTGCCATGGCTTCAGCAGCTACGCGTTCGAATGCCCGCATCCTCGCCCTTACCTTGGCTTGCAGCCCATTGCGCTCCCTTTTCAGTGCCTCCAGCTCTCTTAGCGCCAGTAGCATGTCTGTGGGCAGCCCCTTAGCCACAGCCTTGGCCCGGCTGGGCTCTACGGGCGGGATTGTTTTAGATTGGTCTGACAGCACCAGCAGTGTGGCAGACATCTGCTTCAGAAATGTGCTGCCGCTGCTGCCACTCATGCCGGTGCCTGGCGCAGCGCCTAGCAAGGGCACTGGACCGTTATCCCGGGGCGCTCCAAGAGCTAGACACGTCAATTGCAGGTGAGCAAGCCGCTCCTGCGGGTGGGAAGTAAGCTGGTTTTTATCCAGCTCAAAAGGCACCAAAGCCACTGCTTGCATGGTACGCCGACTTCCTGTCGGACTCATTTTGTGCGAAATCGTGTCAAAAGGTGTCAAAGGAGTGCTGCCTGGCAAGGAACGTGCTCTCCCCAACATTCCAACCTGCATTGCAGCGTGCGCCTTGCTGCTGTCCTCCCTATCATCTCGCAGCTGTCCCAACTCCTCCTTCAGCTGCAGGTTCTCCCGGGCAAAGCCCTCAGCCGTGCGCGCAAGGTCGCTGCAGCATCCAACGCAGAGCTCTTAGCAGACCTTTCCTGGAAGATCAACAATTCTTGGCTTCCGGCTGAACAGCAATTACTCTCCACCATTGGGCGTTGTGTGCTGGAGAGTGGCCACCAAAGTGGGCAAGCTCCACAGCCTTTCCACAGTACTACGTGCAGGCGCTGCTGACCTCAGCGCTGTTTTCTGCCGCTCTAGCTGATCCTCAAGCTGCGCCTCCCTGACGGCAGAGTCCTGGGTATGCAGTTGATGCCGCCTCTCCGTGCTATGCTTCAAGCCCTACACGCCACACGCTCCTCCACTTCAATTTCTTCCGTCATCACAGGATACTGTCAACCAGCTTCCCTGATGTTGACGAACTGCGAGAGTTGGGTGGGCATTGTCCTTGTGTAGAACACCCACACTCGCCTGTAGTTGGGCTTCCAGCGCCTTGTTCTGCTCGGCGACCCTTTCCAGTGTGCCACGCAGAGTGGCATTATCTGCTTCTAACGACTGCGACTTCACGCACAGCCGCGCAAAGGCCTGCGCTGTGAAGGGTGGTATCAGCTGCTCCTTGCTGCTTGAGCGCTGCTGCGGCTGCTGGTGAAGTGCACCAAAGGCGGGACCCTGGGCCAACCCTGGAGTGAGTCTACCGTCCGTCGATGTCTTTGAAGGGCCTCTGTGGCGTTTGTGCATAGTCTGTCCAAGTTTGAGCTACCCCAGGCTGCCGCCTTCATCTATGGTGATTACGCAGACTAAATCAACTTTGCCGGCAACCGAGCGAGTTCAACTACCTCATGCTCGCCTTGTGTTCCTCTGCCCACCAAAAATTGAGCTCGCGCCCTGCGTTGCCCTGCTTTGCTACATAGTACATGAACCAACGACAGTGGGCTTGGTGCCTTGCATCTGCTGCTTGATTGGCCACATCCTCCACCGAATAACGGGCACTTGAGCGGGTGCATCACATGATCCGACCCCGGGCTGGTGATTCTCAGCCTGTCCTCTCAGTTGGGATTCATGTAGCCCATGCTGGACTTCGAAAGCATTAGGTCAGGGTTGAAAGTGCGATGGACGAGTTGAGGCGCAGGGAGCTTGGCCTCCTGTTGGCGGTGGATGCTAGGCTCACGCACCGACCCCAGGCCTTCCGCAACGCTGCTTTGGGCAACTCCAGTCTCGTATCGCGACTACACCTTACCGAGCAGCTGCCAGCTTCCGGGACACTGTTTGCAACAGCCTGGAGTGACGATGGTAGCCAGCTGCTGGGCGCCGGGGAGGACTGCAGGCTGAGGGTCTGGGCAGGCGATGGCAGCGACCTCCTGCAGACCTTGGACACTGTAAGCTTCCCGCCTCCTGTTTAGGGTGTTGGACGTTTGGGCTTTCCCGCAGCCAACAGCTCTAGGCAACAGCCATCGGCCTCCCAACTCGTAAGCTTGACTGCCTGTTGCAGGGTCACACATCCAGCGTGTTAGCAGCACACTTTCTGCCACATGCACGCGACCAAGCCATTTGTGGGTCAGCCGACAAGCAGGTGCTTGGCAAGGGGCAGCCTGTCAGGACCTTGCCCCAAGCTTTCAGCATCTTCGCCATATGCATACACTGAGTCTGCAGCCTCTGGCTTGCTTGTGGTTCTGTCACCTGCTGGTTTTGTGATGGCATTGTGATTGCAGATACGGCACATCAACCTTAATCGGGGCGCGGCCCGGCCCTATGTGCTGCATAAGGGGCGAGTCAGGTCACTTGTGCCGCTCGACTCATGTGAGTTGTCACTCTGCAGCTTAAGCTAGTGTTGTGCCGTGTGATGCAGCAGCTAGGTTTGCCAGTCAACTGATAGGCAGTCCGACAGGTAGTGAGTCTGGACAGTATGAAACGTGCCAAACTAGCGGCCATGACTGGGGCTTGACGGGCTCACTGGTTAAAACTCAGTTGGAACCTCAGTCTTCCAACAGTAACTCCTTCCGCTTTTTGTCACACCTGCCCTTGCTCAGACCTGGTGCTGTCTGGCAGCGAGGATGGGACTGTGAGAGAGGTGGATGTGAGGGTCAAGCCGCCACCCCTCAACCGCACACAGGAGCTGCAAGCAGCTGCCGAGGACTACAACGTGCTAGGCAAGCCGTCGTGGCCAGTCTTCATGGTGGCTTTGGGGTGTATGCACAGAGCTGTTTTGTTGGAAAATAGGTTGGGAAAGGTTTCTGGGCAGAGACTAGTGTTGTATGGGTCCTAGACCAAGGGCGATTCGTCGCTGGGACCTTTGCCATTCCTGGGATGGCATGGTCTGCAAGAATGGAGAGGTCGTTATATTGTAAGCCTGTCTCCACGGGGCAGTCGGCACAAAAACAGTTGTCAAGACGGACCAGCCCGCTCCCTGGGCGATTCTTCTGAACAGAACCGAGGTGTTTGCAGTGGACCAGAGGGCTGAGCGCATTGGACGGGCCAGGGCCAAGGTGGGGATTAACAGCATTGCTGTGGATGAGCACCGGCCTTGGCTCATTCTGACCGGAGGTGAGGTCCTTTTTACATACGACACGTAGTGATTGCGAGGAACACATGCTTCTTATAGTGGTAAGACCGGATTCATTGCATGTCACGCGCATGTAATGGCAATGTTGGGTAAAATTTGCAACTGAGTGGAGGAGCTGTCTTCTGCCTGGGCGCTTCCTGCTCGGACTACATTGCGTCGTAATACCTGTGTGTCCCTTGCCTAGCTGCTGCAAGCGACCCGCGTAGTTGTCACCTTTTGAGCCCCTGAGCCCCACGATGGTCGAAATTTTGCCTCTTTGAACCCCTGAAATCCCTCCACAAATGTGACTTGCCTGGCAGTGTGTCCCTGCTGCCTGAAGGATCGGACCCCCTTCTGCGCCTCTACGACCGCCGCATGCTTGGCCAGCCCAGCGACAGCCACAGCTCCCGCTCCAAGGGCCCCCACTGGGTCTCATGCTACATCCCCGCCCATTTGAAGGCAGACTTATGGGACTCCCGGCCCACCGCTACCCCGCTGGCGTCGGCAGGCGCAGCAGCAGCAGCAGCGGGCGCTGCCGGGCAGGGTTATCAGCTGACGTCAGTTGCGTTTGCAAGGGGCGGGGCGGAGGTGGTGGGGTCCTACTCTGGGCACTGCATCTACGCTTTCGACTCTGTGGAACATGCCAGGGACGTTGACTCGCTGCTGCACACCTCTGACTCTGTGCTGAGGTGAGAGCTTGGAACCGAGTGCCTCGGCACTCCTACACCCAACCTGCACTTACGTTATGACTTGTGAGCATCCCCACGCTTGCAACCCTTTGCGGTTTTTGTTGCTGCTTGCCCACGTCTGGAGCTAGACCGGATGCGAGGTCACATACATAGGTATTGCTGCCTTTTCCACAGGCACACCTCGATTTGGTCTCTCATCCCGTGAGGCCTGCAGTCCAGGTGCTGACCGTGCTGCATGCAGAGTTCCGACACGGCCCCGCAGCCAAGTGCGGCGCAGCGGGCATCAGTGGGCCGCCATGCAGTTAGCGCCTGCCCGCTCGGCAGAGAGGCCCCAGCCCCAGCAGCAGCTGCAGGAGCCGCCGGTGCCCACACCCCATCACAATGAGAGCCAGGCAGGATCCATGCAGCAGGAAGCGACGACCTCTGGACCACTCAGCTTTGGGGGGCGGCAGCAGCAGCAGGCTCGGCATCGGGCTGGCGCACAGCGGCAGGGTAGCGGTGGGGCAACAACCCAGGGCACAGGCCGTGCTGGGCATCGCACAGCGCGGCACAGAGCCATCGGCGTCAGCGCCTCGCTACGTCACCTGGAGCACCTGCGGAGGCAGCACAGCCAGATAGGGGGCCCTGGGGCGGGCCGCAGCGTGGGCGGCGGCGACCACGCAGAGTCTTCCCGACCTGCCAACTGGCAGCAGCTACCCAGCAGCTCCACCCTGCGCTCACCACCGCTGCATGGCCAGCGGTACGCGGGCCCAGCGGGAGGCGGCACCACAGCAGCCACCGGCGGCGCCGGCGCCCACTCTCCGCCGCAAGGAGGCGCCGGCGGAGCGCATGGCATCGCATCTCATCAACGCCCTTATCAGCAGCAAGGGGGGGACATGTCAGGGTCGGAGGCATCCGGCGATGGCAGCCCTGCTGGGGTAGACAGGCGGGGGCAGGGGGGTGCTGACTCGGCAACTGGCGGGACAAGAGTGCGGCGATCGCGGCGGCTGTGGCAGCGGCGGCGTACGGCTGTGCACACCAGCACAGGGGCGGCCTTGGGAACTGGGACAGTGGCAGGCAGCATTGCCGAGGAGGCAGCCTTGGAGGAGCAGGCCACGGCGATGGAGCTAGATGTGCCTGGGGAGGCGGTGGTTGGGGAGGCACCGCCCTTGCTGCCGCAGCCAGCAGTCTCTGGCAATGCCGAGCAGTCGCTGGAGGGGTCAGAGAGTGATGCTGGGGAGGAGGTGGGCTCTCCTGGTGCGGCAAACAATGTCCCGCCCATGCTGCAGTCCCCCTCAAGGCGCCGCGCCTCTCGCAGGCTTGCAGCGGCGGCGGCAGCGGCAGCAGCAGGCGAGGTGCAGGGTCACACTGCTGGTGAGGGTGGCAGGGACGCAGAGCTCCTGACCACCCACTTTGCTGGTATTGCGGACGGGATAGCGGGGCCCGACGGGGACCACCCTGGTTCGGCCACAGGGGCAGCCGGCGGAGGGGATTTCAAATATCCCGGACCAGCCGGACCAGCAGCAGCGGGACGCCTGCCGCCGCGACAGACGCGCCACGGCCTCCGGCAGCAGCATGCTACCCACCATGCCGCCGCCGACGTTGCGGAAGCTGGGCTGGTGGATAGTACGCTGGGGGTAATGTTCCACCACAACCCGGCCACCCAGCTAGATAGCTCCGAGGTGGCCGCAGCGCCTCCCCCTGCGCAGGGTGCTGTGCACGAAGTGCTAGCCCACCAGGCGCAGCAGGCACAGCAGGAGGTCACGGTCGAGATGCAGCAGCCGACGCTGGGGTCTGCGGGGGGCTGGAGGGACGGCAGGACGTCCCCCATGGCAGCTGCCGAGGTGACATCACGGCCTGTGCTGTCGGCCTCTGTCATGGGCGCGGTGGCGCCGCGGAGGACAGGCGGCGGGCACGAGGTCAGCAGCCTCAACTCCGGTGAGCTCAAAGGATTACCGGGCTGACTGTTGGGTATCTGGGACATTGTACATGCACAAGCAGGTGTGTCAGAAGAGCTGGGGCACACTCAACCCTATTCGATGTAGTGGCACATCTTGCCCTTTGTCATACAATTCCGGCAGCCGAAGCGCTGCACATCACAAGACACCACATGTTGTAGGTGATTTGATGTGGAATTTCCAAAGTTGTGTGCAGGTGGCGACGCTGGCCTGGAGCGGGTGGATAGCGTGGCCCAGCGGCCCCTCGTCGACGCTCCCTCAGTTGGGAATGCGCCTCGTGCGGCCACCACACTGGCAACCACAGCACAGCGCAGGGAGGCACCTGAGGCTAGCACTGGCCATATCGGTGGTACAGCGACCCAGGGGGCCCGCCAATCACTTCCCCAACAGCACCCATGGCAGCAGCAGCATCAGCAGCAGCCGGGTACGGGCCCCAGCCACCAGGAGCTGCAGCAGCCTCACGCACCCCTAGCCGCCTCCCAGCAAGGCCCGACAGTGCGGCACAACCAGCGGCACTGGGCCACCGGCGCTGTCACACTCGCAGGAGCAGCAACAGGGAGGCACCACCCCATGCCCACGGCTAGCACAGGCACCTCCCCCGCAGCGGCACTTGCGGCTGCTGGTGCCCACCAGGGGGCCGGTGGGGCGGCCTCGCCTCCAGTGCCGCCCAGTGGGAGGGGCTCGCAGCGCGCCCGCAGGCACCTAGGCTTGGCCGACCACAGCGCAGCCGCTGGGAATGACGCCAGCCAGGTTGCCGGGCTTCCACAAGGGGAGCCTGCAACCGCTGCTGCTGCTGCTGCTGCTGCTCCTGCTGGGGCTGCTGGGGCGGCCAGCGGAGTTGCCCCTCAGCCTGCTTTTCATGCACCCCCGCTGCACTCTCACTACCTGCGGCGGCAGCCACATGCCCAGCAGCAGCAGGAAGTTGAAGCACACACAGCAGCCCTCCCGCGCTCGGAAGCGGCAACCGGGGTGCAGCATGCGCAGCACCAGCGGCCGCTCGCAGAGCATGCCCAGCAGGAGGAACCCCAGCAGGCACAGCAGGCTGCCTCGCTGCTCGTCCCCCAGCCCACCATGCTGTCAGGCCGGGGTCCCAGCACCGTTGGCAACTTCATGCCAGGCGCACAGCAGGAGGGATCCCAAGCTGAGGTGGCGCTGCCAGCAGCTGCTGAGTCAGATGGAGTGCATGAGCGCATGAGACGCATAGCGCTCCCAGGCCAGGGTAGCGGTGCCAGGGTGGACCAAGCGCCCACCCAGCAGGCACAGCAGCAGCAGCAGCAGCAGGGCCCGCCGGATAGCGCTGTGGGAGCCATACTGCATGTGGCAGGTACGGGTGGCAGCTTCAGACAAGCTGCTGGGGCTGGCACAGGCTGGCCCCACCACGGAGATGCTCAGTTCGACAGACTTGTCGCTACCCAATTGGTCCAGATCTATGAGCGTGACAAGATGTTGGGCGTGGTTTGGCAGCTCTGTTCAATGTGCTCTCATGTATCTCCACTGCTTTCTATGCCTGCTGTTCTGCAAGCTCGGTGGTGTACTGCCGCAGACACAGAGGGGGAGGAGGTGACCGAGCCCACCATGTACCGCTGCTGCTACTGGGGTCACGCCAACCTGGTGGGAACGTTGGACGGTAACGGCGTCCCTGCGATGCCCAACATGGCCTTTCTGGGGTCCAGGTCTGGTGAGCTGGGTGGAAGTTGCCTGGCCCATTTACCTATGAAAAATGGCTTTGTTGTCCTGCCAGGGTAGCAGCTCTTTCAGCGGTCGGGAGCCCCTCTGCAATGCTCAGCTGTGCTTGCAGAGAGACACCCTGGCAATCCTGAGGATCCACCCCGCCATCTCCAGCTCCATATAAACATAACATAGCCTAACGTCATGCTCAAGCCTGACGCCCATCTTGCCCTTTCTGAGCCCAGGGTGGGCGTGGCTCCCTCTCCTGCCCAAAATGCAGACTTCCTCCTAGCGCCCTCCGACGACGGCAGCGTGTTTGTGTGGGACTACGGCTCTGGCGGGCTTCTCGCCGTGCTGGAGAGTGGCTCCCAGGACGCGCTGGCCTGCGTGGCGGCCCACCCGCACGCGCCCATGCTGGCCAGCTGCGGCCACAGCGCTGTGGTGCAGCTGTGGTCGCCAGAGGTGCGGCCCTGAAACTGCTGCGTTCCCTGGCAGCTGCACAATGTCTCTCCAAGCCTAGCCTGTCTCACGCTGGGGATGCCTTGACTTCTGTGCATAAGCTGGACAGCGCAACCCGGCGGCTTCATGCTTTCTACTCCGCATGTGCTTGCGCTGGGGAAGGAATAGCTGGAGTGACCCTACATCCGAATCGCCCGCAGGCCGAGGAACGGTGCAATATGGGCCGAGCCGTGCAGCTGGTGGAACGAAATGCCCGCGCCATCCTGGCCGCTGACCTGCAGCCGCCGCCGCAGCCGCCCCCGGGGCTGAACATGCTTGGGGGCAATGCCAGGGGCCCGTATGCGTACCCGGGGGAGGATGGCCGGCAAATGCGCTGCAACATGATGTGAGGCGCCTGGATCTGGCGTGCGCAGAAGGTGGGAATGGGGAGTTACGTGGTGAGGCCTGCTGTGCCTGACATGAACTATCTATATTGCTCGAACAACAGGGTTGCCTTTCCCTTCCCTACTCATGTACGAGCCATTTGAAGCTTATAACGGTTTGTGCCCTGTGCCGGGGCCTTCAAGACGCACAGCTTTGTACTTGACCCATGATATTAGGTAATGTACTCAATGTTGGGGTCCAACATCCCCTCCAGTCGTTGTTCCTGCTTACAATCTATCCAGCATGTCTTTAATGTCCAGTCAGTAATGCACTAGGCTAGGTGTATACGTTCAAGTCCTTGCAATTGGGTGCGCCTGATTTAGTCGTTAGGTAACCCAAGATGCGGTGTTCAGAGCCATGAAAGAGTACTAGGACAAGGCCTTGTGCTGGTAAGGCATGCCGCAGGGAGCGACCCATGCCCCCAAGAGTTGTACTTATGCAAGGCACGCATGAGAACCCAGGACCCGCGCCAGCACCTCTCGAGAGTGCCATAGAGCCTGGCTAAGTGGACAATCACAAGTACATTTCGTCACAGGCCCCGCATCGTGAGCATCACAACATGGTAGCCTTCAGCCCCCAAAGAAGAAGAAGAAGTAGAAGAGGGGCAGCATGATGACCACGGTGAGCACCAGGGGGAAGGCCATCCAGAAGCCCAGGCTGTTGGGGCCAGTGAAGGCTAGGTTGAGCCCGGGCGAGGGTGGGCTCTGCAGCAGCCCCCGCCTGCAGAGGAAAGGACACGCTGGTGGCCCAGACACATTAAGGCAAGCTTCCAAAGCGAGCCATGCACATCACACTGACAAGCCCCACAGCTGTGTGCCTCCTTTTTGCAATATCTGCCACTTTGAACAAACACATAGCAGCACGCTAAGAATCGCTGTGATGCAGGGAGGTCAGGCAGCAGTGTGGCAAGCTTTTCTTGCCCAGCAACCCACCTAGCTGAGGCTGTGATTGCATCAGGGCCTGCTTCAACAGGGCATTCACAGTGTCACTGAATGTCCATTAGGTTGGGGAGTCCTTAGACAAGCTGCTACTGGGCCCCACAAGGCAACAGGCTGAGGCTACCCAAGGCAAGGGAGCCTTCAAGGTTGGGTCGAGCTTAGTGGCAAGGGCCGACCGACTACCCAACCCCTCAGTGCCACAGCAGTGCTCACCATCTTGGACTGCCTCCAATGCCACCAGGCAGGGCAGGCTCAGCACTACCAGTGTCGAGAAGGAGAGGACCACCTTCCTCCCTCCCATGAGGGTGCTCAGACTCGATTAGGATAGCCTTGTAGCTACTATGTGACCCCTTGGACCAAGTAGTACCTTACCGTGTGGCCTGAACCCAATGGAAGTAGGCGCACCAACGTCTACGGATGCTTTTGGAACGTACGCACGACTAAATATATCTCCCTAGGCGCACTTTGAGGCCAGGATCGCCTCGGCAGACTGAATATACATGAGTCATGGCCTGCTTTTGGGCAGCTTCGCTAACACACAGACTTTATTGAGGGTGGCAGATAATGCGAGCGCACACAGAATTGCTTAGTAAGCTCTGCTTCAACGAACCCTGCTCCTAGGAGGCAGGCCTAGACCATTGCCACAGTTGCGTGGTGGTAGTCCACTCGCCAATGCCATTGGAACACACTGTAAACCATTGCATGATCAATGCTGCCAGGCCAACACAGCACCCTGGGTGGGGTTCCTACTACCTCAATTCCACTGTAGTCCTCACACACCCACCGCCAGGGCACAACCAGCGTGAAAGCCTGAGAGTAAAATGCTGAATTGATGCTCTTGGATGAGCACGTCAGGCCCAGCATGCTGAACAGCAAGAATGAGATACAGTGCAACAACAGGGTTCCATGGGACGCCACACCCACCAGCAACGAGGGGAGGGGAGGGGACTGGCAGTCCCCTGCAAGTAAGACTGCGATAACTAACCAACTAGCAGCTGCCAACAACTACTGCAGCTGGGAAACAATAAAAAGAGACTGGCCCCACGACAAAATGGCATGTAGTAAACATGCACCAAGCACGTGGAAGACAATAACAAGAGCAGGGGTGACACATGGTGGTACACTTGTCAGGGAGAAAGCCCATGCACGGGCTTGAGCTGCCAGGAAGCACACATCGGATAGGACTTGCGGCAAGGCAAATCCTCGATCATGGCCCTCCAGGGTAAGGTCATTCGTTGCCTGGTTGTCTTGAAGCTCGGCTACTGGCATGCCCTAACCTTAGTAGTCAAGCCATCAGATGCCGCTGATCCGAAACACTCAGAGGTTCAGTATCTGGTGGGGCGGAAGACCGCCTCTCAGCATGGCATGGTCATGGCAGCAGAGGAGGCAAGCGTAGAATACAGGGGTGCCATAAAACCGCATAGGACGCCGCAACCTTGCATCAGGGAGCACCCTTCAGCCCGCATGCAGGGCAACCTTGCCCAAATGTCAGCATGATGAATACCAGAGAGCCACTGGGCAACAAACGCGGGGCGCTTATGTTATCTTGGGCACTGGCCAGGCAGCCTTGCCTGGTAGCCAGCGAGCGCAGATTAAGCGCTGCAGTCACTCAAGCTGGGAGAGCTCCGGACTTCTCCTATGAGGCGAGTTGAGCACCCAACCAAGTGCCGTGCGCCTGGGCCGGCGCCCCAGTATAGGGGTGTGGGATGCCGCAAGCACCTCCTTCTGGCCCCGTGCGTCTGGCCACCGCGGCTACAGCTTTGCTTGAGGCACCGTTGCTCGAGGCAGCCTGGCACCTCAGAACTTGGAGGTGTGGGATGCGCTGAGCACCTTCCTCTGGCCGGTGCGCCTGGCCATCTCCACGTCGTCCACAGCAAACGCCTGCGGGCTGGCCTCCCTGCAGCGCACAAGCGTCCCACAATCGCCAGACACACAAACCTTATAGGTGGCATGTGCCAGCAAGGGCACGATACAGCTCAGTATGTGTCAGTCAGGCGCTGCCGGTGCTGCATAGCACCGCCGGCAAGGCGATCCTCCCACCGAGTGCTGTCCAACAAGAAGGCCTATCATATATGACGCGGGTGCACCTATCCAGCCCAGGTCACAGCCCGAACAACCGCCCACGCCTCCTAGGACAAAGCAAGAACCCACTTTGCGCTGCCATCAACCCCCAACTCCAAGTCCTTGGCGGGTGGGCTGCCAGCTGGCTCCAGCCCAGGAGTGACAATGACACGCTGTGCCTGCTGCTTCTCCAGCTCCTCCGACTCCTTCTTGTAGCGGCGGTAGTTACGGAACCCTGCGCCCCACATTCATCTCAAGGTGAGTTTAGATCTCTTTCTGAGTCCCAACTAGGGGAGTAAGAAAGGCCGTCAAAGTGCAAGGAGGTCTTTCTCTTTAAAAGGCATAGGCAGGGCACACACCCACAAACAACGGCGCTGCTTCTCACCTCTCCAGACGAAGAAGGTCGCCACGATGAAGAAGCATGCGATAATCTGCAGCGCCAAGTACAGAAAATCCCACGCGCTACCTTGGAGGCAGCACATACCCAGCAAGGAGGTGTGTCGCCCGCCCCAACATTTCTAGGGTAGACTCTGACAAGTGAACTCCCTGTCTAACACGACGGCCAAACACGGTAGGAGGCAGCAAGGCCAACAGTGCTGGCTGTGCCCACTGCTATGGTCCGGTTTACGCCAACCCTCTTGTGTGCAGAACACGAAGAGCAGCGGAGCATCTTTCATGCATCAGCTGCTGCATTTCGCCATCCGGGGGGAACCTGGCCCAATATCGCTGCGGCCGCTTGCCCTACCTCTAGTTGCCGACCCCTCACTGGCTAGATAACACCAAGACCAGCACCAACACAGTGAACAGCCCTTCTTACCCCTATGATGAGCCAGAACCACCACTTGTGGACCACCTGCAGAGCAAATACAGAAAGTGGCTGACCTCCAGAGCGATAGGGTGCTCACCTCCTCACCACAAGGCAGACATGCGTCATCTATAAGACATAAGGGAACTCACCGAGCTGTCGATTCCTATGTCAACTGGGTTAGGCTGGGCGCTGCGAGAAGGGCAGGAGTAACAGGTCAGTAAGACCTTGTCACTGGCAAACATCGCATCGAAAAGGCTCACTCAGTGCTGCGCAACTATGCGCGACACAAATGAAGTACCTGCAACTCCTCAGCAGCAAGAGGAGCACTAAGCAAGCGCGAGAAGACCAATGCCAGCGGCCTGAGGGCGTCATGGCTTTCACTACACAGCCGCTTGCGTAAAAGGCTCTCAGGGTCCAGTGACTTTGTGTGCGTGCGTATTGGGCTGTGTACGAGGAACACAGCGCGATTTTTGGTGATCTTTCCCGCGCGTTTTCTTGAGTGCCCCCCCTTCCCGGACCGATAGCTTCCTTCCCTTCCTGCCGTCCCAAGGAACTTATTATTAAGACTGTTTAGACAGTCTTGAGGCACCCATCCTAGGGAGGAATCGAAGAATCCAGCAGAGCAGGCGCCGCACGCTGAAACGAGAAAGCTGACAGCCGGCTGCAACCAGTCACCCCTTTCTCCGCGAATTTGAATTTGCTTCCCTGGCTTGCTGAGTGCTCTTAGTGAACATGTTGCGCTGATCCTTGATCCCGAGCCCTGACGTTGTGCCCCCTCGGTTAGGCGCCCCTGCAAGCGTCCAGTCCTTCAGCGGGACAGCAGCATGCTCGGCAACGTTTGCTTGAACGACCTGCAGCCAGGCGTGGTGCAGACGGATGCCTGGGAGACCAACGTGGAAAAGCTGGCAGTCAGCCTAAGCCGGAGTTGCGCTTGTGTGCTGAGCCTACCCAGAAACCAGTGGGCAGCGCCCTTTGCCGCTCTACAAGTGCTGTCTGAGCAAAGCGGTGTGGCCTGGATGAACTCCTCATGTGTTGAGGCTGAGGAGAAACCGGGGTCGCGGGCGATCCACTTCCGAGCCAGTGGTGTTGCCAACACAGGAAGCGGAGCACCAAATGTGCTGGAGGTGTGTGGTTCGGCCCACTTCGGTTATATTAGCTAGTCAATGAATATCCCTGCAGTTGCTCTCCAAAGATGCTCCAAACAGGGCAGCAAAACATATCCCCACCATGGGTGTGCTGAGACCCAGGCGCCAGCAGGTGAACCCCTGCCCTCGCAGATGCTGTATGGATTGCTTGACACAACCACGCGAGCTGTGATGCACGCCCTCTGCCGCTCGCGGCTGCTGCGCCTTCGGAGTGACACCTTTGATGGTGTGCTGGATGACTTGCCGCTGCCTCGCACCCAGCAGGTGGGCATTGCTGCTTCTGCCCGTGGTACATGCTTGATGTTTTGGCCCTGACTGCCGGCCACCGCCCTTGCGCCATGTGCGCCTGTTGTCGGCTCCATATGCAACAACTGTTCGACAAACAGCAACTATGCTCAAGCTCGGTTGCTGTGCAGGGCTCTTCTGTGCTGTCTGTCCAAACATACGTCGATAACTTCCAGGAAAGCTGTACAGCCCAAGGGCACATCTTTATCGACCCGCAGGTGGGTACTTGGTCTTTTGAACCTGTGCCAACTTTTGACATACATTGGACTGGTGCAGTAAGGGGACTACCAGCAGGCACCAGCTGGGCAAAGTGTAGCAAAAGTGCCATTGCGACAAGAGTTGCATGCAATAAGGCCGCATGCCAAAAGTATAGGCGGTGGACTGCGAAGCGCCCAGTTCCTGGCTGAGTTGCATAGCCAATGCACCCTGTGGCAGGCGCCCGTTGCAGGAGGAAACGAGCGACAGCGGGCTGCTGACTATCATCATCCCCCAGGAGGCACACGACCCGGAGATGGGCCCCTTGTCGGTCCTGCAGGTGGGTGGGTCCGCATGCTATCTGGAGGGGCAGGTGGCCTGATCGCTGGGCTTGTTCTTTGATGCAGCCTCATTGCTTGCATTCCTTGATCTCTCCCCAGCACAGCCCTTGGTTCCACAGCACCTCCAGTTGGCACCAACGGTTTTCCACTCCTGCTTTGCTCACTTAGTAACAGGTAAAAGATGCTGCCGGCAACTGGGAAGAGGTGGAAGTGAAGGAGGGTGAAGCGGTGGTGCTCCTGGGCCGCACAACTAAGCATGCCACAGCTGGCATCTTGGGACCTGCAACTTACCGCGTGGTAAGTCCTTGCTGGCTGTCCTAGGCAGTCGAGCCTGAGAGCAAATCGCCACCTAACCATGTGCCTACCTAACTTGTCCATGCTGACTTCTTGACCACGGCTAGCTGTTGTGACAGGAGTAGGCTAGACAGCAGCAAGGCAAAAAGATCACATGCACGGCTTCGGATGTTTTCTTTAGGCCTCAGGTCCAACGCCCTGCGCACTTCATGTAGTCTGGACAGCTTGCAAGGTGCTTCTCTCTGAGGGGCGCCTGGTCCTGGATGGGTACCAGACTAGTGCCATGTGCTCCCTGCTCTGCAGGCTGGTGACCCCTATGGCACCAAAAACGGCCACAGCCGGCGGCTGCTGCGCTTTGAGCTCCGGCCTCGCCCATCCGCGGTACTGGATTTCACGCAGCAGCTGGCAGAGGCAGGCCACCAGGTGCCCCTAAAGTAAGCTGCAGGGAGGCCAATGTATTCTAACGGTGATGGCTGGCGCAGCACCTGACAGGCTTCCCCTTCTCACTTACCCCCCCATGACCCTATGTGTGCCTCGCATTGTCTGCTGGCAGCTTCTCAGCCAAGGAGGCGAAGCCGCTGATATACTGGGCTGCAGAAGCTCTCAACCCTAGAACATTGCCCCACCATATAGGCATGTTTGAGAGCAGGTCGTCCCTAACCCTTAAAATCCTAAGCTGGAGGACACAAAATGCAAAAGGGTCAAATGGCACTGCAAGGGTGACACTGCAGGTATGCGGCACCAGTGAGTGTGCGGTCCCTCATGGAGCACTTTGAGGTGCTCATGTCCCCCGGCAAGGATGTGCACACTCCCAGGAACATGGAGGGTGTGGCGGCTCACACTGCCTGGGACCTCGCAACTGCCAAGAAGTAAGCTGCGGTGGCTGCTGCTGGCCTGCTTCCCACGCATGCTGATCCATCCGCCGTGGTTTATGAGGATATCATGCAGATCATTGCTCCATAGTCAAACACCTGGTTGACATCTCCAAATTCGGTAATGATCATTTGTGGAGAATATTCCCAGGGCGATTTGAGCAGCAACTCTCATAAGTAGCACAGTTGGCGCTTGCTTGTGCAGGCAGCGCAAACGAAGCAGTGAGGCTGCAGGGCTCTTTGGGGATGAGGGAGGAGAGGCAGACCCTGTCACACGCAGCGGCAACGTGCATCGCACATCAGCTGGCGGCTTGGTAAACCAGCACCGCCCTAGCCGGTTCAAGCAGCAGGCCAGGTCTGCCAGCGGCGCAGCAGCGGCAGGGGAAGCTGCCGGCGGCAGCGGGGCAGCACCCATGGAGGGATCAATTGGGGACAGCGGCAATGGCAACGGCAGGCCAGCGGGTGGATCAATGGACTCTGCAGGCCCCCAGCAGCACCCGCAGCAGCCCTCTACTGCCGGCGGGGACGCAGGCAGTGGCAGGGGCAGCTTGTGTGATGCCATGGGCAGGCGGCAGGGCGTGCACGAGGCCACGGGCGCGGCTAAGGCCCTCTACTATGTGCGGGGACACACTTGCACAGTGATGGATGGGTGCCTGCTGGACGAGCCAGCCAGCTGCATCGCACTGTGCGTACGCAGCTTCACAGGCCTTGAGGTGGGTCCCAGGCTGAGCAATTGCAACCATCACGTGCCAATCTCATGTATGTCAAAACAGTAAGTACCGCCATGTGTTTGGCTTTGCGTGTTGACAAGTTCACATGCAACACAATTGGGTGTTGTCCACCAATGCTAGTTCTCCAGCAGGCTAACTGACTGCAACCCCGATACTTGGCACACCTATGGGGCACATTAGTGGTGGGGTCTGAAACCCATGGAGGTGGTAGCTGTGACAAGGCTGCCTCGCAAGATGTCTGCCACTGAGCGTCTCAAGATCGCATGGGGATCATTCCTGGCATCTTTTGGCTGTCCTCCCTGCAGCGCTGGTTCTACTGCAACCGGTCCCTGGCCTGCGGCCGCGTGTTTGAAACCTACTGCGACCGCATGGGTGTCAACCTAGGCGCGGTCAAGTTCCTGTACAAGGGCGAGCGCATCTTTGGGGCAGACACACCTGCAGCGCTGCAGGTGGGGCCTAGCAAGCTGTGCACTGCATTGCAGCGGTACAGGCACACTTTACTATCTTCATAGGTTGCTGCTCAGGACCAGATGTGCGAGGGGGGTTCGGCCTGAAAGAGGGGACCTGGGCACGGCTTTCTGCCGCTTTAACAGCTTCCTGTACTACAACAGAGCTTGCGGAACACGGCCATCACTCCATGACCCCACAAACACCCCCCAGCCGGCCCTAACATTACTGCTTGTCCAGGTGGAGGATGGGGAGGAGTTCACAGCAGTCCCCGAGTCCTCTGACAGGCTGCAGCAAGCGCAGGAGCTGGGGCCACTATATGCAACCCTATTTGACACCAAGCCACCCGGTTCCGACTCGCCTATCTGACCTGACAGTGCCTTAACCCCTACCTTCTGCGCCATTCGTGGGCTGTTCGTGGGGCAGTTCAGCATGCCACATTCTAAAGAATGCATAGGCTGCTGCAGGGATACGTTGTCGAGTTTTAACACGCTGGAAACTTTTCTAGGTATGCCATGGGCTCAAAGGGCACTTGTGACTGTGACTGTTTAGTGTGCCACTTGCAACAGATGAGCACACCAGTGTTGCACACCACAGTTACAGCTTAGGTGGATATGGGTAGAGATGAGAAAGATAAAGGGGGCGACCTCAACAGGTCGAGGCTTCATAACGGCAGAGGCGAGGTGCTCGCTATAACAAGGTTGCAAATTTTTTTAAAAAAGCTGTTGCGTATTTACAGTTCACATACCATGCTCGCTCCTGCATGTACATGCATGCCAGGCTTGAAAGGACCCCGGTTGACAAGTTGTCCTGTGATGTTGCTATTTGGTTGGGTTGAGTGTATATTGGTTCAGTCATGCTGCCTTGAGCTGTCAATGTCATCCCCTCTGCCTAGAATTTCTCAATTTTCATTACATCACTTCATAATCATGTGTAACTCACATAGAAATTAAAAAAGGTCAGGTCGGCCCAACCCTTCCAGAGAAGCAAGCAAGCAAGCAAACTTTGCAACAGAAGCACACAAGGGCGCTGTGCTGTAGCGTAGCAGTGAAGCTTCACAGCAACCAGAACCACAGTCGCCAGAACCATAATCGTTTCAAGCATCACCCTACACCCTGCGCGACGCCTTCCTCACCCAGGCCTCTTAGTTATTCCCTCCCCAGTGGCCGAGGTGAACGTCTGACCCCTGTCCTGCTCCATCTGCTGCTTGGCAGCACCGATCTCATCCCGAGGCGTCACCTGCACTGATGTCCTATCCGACTTTAGGTTAGCTCCAAATGCATGCTTGGCAGGAAGAGTGGCACCAAAACGCAACCGTGCCGTGCTGCCAGCCTTATAGTTAGGTAGCACTGGCAATCCATTAAGACTGCAGCAAGGCAAGTGCGGCTAGGTTACCTTGTCAACATCTCCAAGCTTAGCTGTCGCTTCCTTGCTGGGGATGTTGTCCTGCGCCTTGAAGTCCTGGTTGGGCTTCCAGGCATCACCAGACTGTCCAGCAAGGCCCTGCAATCAGGTACAACGTTGGACAGGGTCTGATGGAAACCGCCGCCCTGTCTGCTGTCGTTCTTGGAATATATCCCATATGGAGAAAACTTACTACATCCCCTGAAGCCTGCACGCCCGCCGATGGGTTTGAAGTTCCTTGCGGGAGTCCACCTTCTCTCCCCTTGCTGGCTGCAGATGACATAGTGAGAAGCCGGTTTTGTGGTTTGGGTATTTACGTTTCTCCTGAAACACGAAGAAGTTAGGGCCGTCTTGACAAGTGGGGGCTTCAAGCAAGTTGCGGGCTGGAGAGAAGCTGGCGCTCGGAGCTGGTCCTATGTCCTCTTGTACGAAACTCAACCGATTTCTGGCCGTTAGTCCTTCTGGTAGTTAGGGTTTGCAAAGTTTCCACTTCCTTTTGGTGTTCGACAAGGACCTCTTGGGCGGGGCGCTGGCGCTCTAGCCGCCCTTCCTTTCGCCGCCAGGTGAAGAGAACCACATTCACTTGTACCTGAGAAGTACTATTAGAGAGAACTATCAAAGGGCACTGGATACGACCTAAGTTCTTTTGACACTTTTGTTACGTTGCAAGCCCGTAACATGCTATAGGGAGGGTACATCCCCTGAGTTGACACTGCCACCATGGACGGAAAGCGGTCTTACAAGGGCATGGCCGCATCGTTGGATTTTGCAGATGCCACCCACACAGACACAGAGAGAGAGAGAGGCTTAATGGGGAACAGTCATAACTGTCGACCACAGAGCAGCTTGAACCAGCCACTGACATCATCTGCTGGAACATTTGGCCTGCCGGCAACCTTGCGCAGTCTAGTCTGAGCAAAGCTGCCCTGACTGGGCGCCCTCTATCAGCCAAGGTTTCATTTTATATCTGCCTCCTCAGCGGTTGAGGCCAGGGATGGTTTGGACGGCGTCATTGGCGATGGCCCGCGCCAGGTTTGCAATGTCATCTGCAAGGTAGACATAAGCCAGGGGTGCATTAGCTTGTCACCAGCCGCAGCCAGTCTACACGAGCGAGCGGCAAAACCATTTTGCAGCCCTGGAGTCTAGCTTGGACTGCGGTGCTAACCTGGGATGCCAGGACAGCCCTGGTGGCATAACCCCATCCACTAACTACCCATCCCATTACCTACAGTGCCAGCATATACTTAGCAGGGGGCCTCATGTCCCAGGCCTACCTGCGGTTACGTAGTCGAGTACACGAGCAGAGGTCCACTGGGAAGGAAGCTGGGCTTGAGGTTGGAGCGGCCGGCATGACACCGTGCTAACAGCAAGCAGCAGCAGGGCAAAGAGGAGTGTCAAGCGATGCATTCCTCTATCTTCAACAGCTTTCCTTATTGGTTTCCAAATGCTGAACAAACTGCGCCAGTCGAATCCTTCTGCGCTCCAGCTCTGCGCGGGCCAAGGCGCGGGCGCCGATCCTGCCTCGAGCTGGGCGCCGACAACTACTCCTGCCGCACATCCCTGGCATATTACGTCGACTATTCGCCGACTCCATTCATCACTTGCTCGCTACATAGGATGGGCGCCTAACTCTGCCCAGGTGCGAGGCAACGAGCACTGATGGGCACATGGTATGGTCTTATCAGGAGTGGACCACTTGGGGATCAGCCAGGGAAGGTGGGCTAGGCGAGGCTGCCGTGGGGTATGTCCTTATCACCCAACTTGCTGGTATGAACCTGCTGGCCTCGCCACTTGTAAGATTTTACCCCTCGGGTGGGTTACACAAGAAAAAGCAGCTGCATTATGCCAGCGCACAATCTCTGTGCAATTGTGAGGACACGAAGCAGAGGAAGCACAGCAGGGAGGGTTTCTCAGAATGCCAAATAGCACGACATGCCGAGCAAACATCAAGTGAACAGAAGGGTTATTACGAGGTGAGCAGAAATAGATTCCGTAAATCAGACAGAGCAGGAGCAGGACGCAGTTAAAAGGCGCTTCAATCGGCCGAGATTCTCAGTAAGTGTGCCAGGGCACACTGAAAAGCACAGAACAAGAGTCTAGCTGGGACTATAGGAACAAGCCCACGTACTTGCCATACAACAGGGAAGGTATAGACGACTTCAAATTGTGACAGAGATACCGCCGAGACGTGCAGCAAAATAAACCCACCACCTCCACTCAGGAGACTCCTACCAATTGACCTACCTAGCCTGTACCATCAGCCTCCCATCGTAGACGATCCTTCCTTAGCCGCCGGTCAAAGCAACCATGACTGCCTCACATTCACCCCACCATCACCCCCGCGTAAAGATGAGTGTGTCCATCGTCCTCACCGGGTGTGCAACCAGGGGCTTAAAGTCCATGAGGGCCAGCACCTGCCTCTCCAAGTCGATGCCTGGGGCTACCTCCTCCAGGACGAGGCCCTGGTGGGTCAGCCTGCAAAGGCAAAATGCACAGCAGCGGCAGTGCCAGAGATCAGATTTTAACATGGTAGGACATATACCTTCCAGATCAATGCCTGGAGCTTTACGTTCCTCCCAGGACGAGCACTAGTTGGCCAGTAGACGTGGTCAGGATCGAATTCTGGGTTATCAGGGCCGGGCAGGCAGGGCAGGGCAGGAAGCAAGGCCTGCTGCGCAGCGGGTCGAGGGATGCCTCAGGGTGGAGGCATGAGGGCTGGGCAGGCAGCAAAACCCGCTGCGCATCAGCAGATGCGCACACGCGAGCACTGGGTGGGTTGGCAGCGATTCAACTTCCAGCCAAGCAATACCCTGTCTGGCAGCTAGGTGAACTGCCTGCTTCTCACTCGCTTCCACACAGGTCACCCCACTGTCATCCGTGACATGACACACACCATGCTAACCGGCAGCAGTGCTTTGGCAACTTGCCTGAAGACGGCCCGCTCTGTGACATACAGAATGGGGCGCCCGCCCGCCGAGGATGCCACAAAGGTCTTCTCGAAAACGCTCTTCACAAACTTGCGCACCCGGCCCTCCTGCCGCACCACCAGCCGCCCGCCCTCCACCGCCACCTGGCACGACACACACAGCGCGCCAAGCAGAGCGGCTTGAGCCCCCAACCACAGCGTAGCACAGAGCGGAAAGAAGCCAGAACCAAGCACCTCTTACTGCGATCACCCATAATGAGAATAACTGAGCAAAGCTTCAGCAAACCAAGCATGAAGGCTCAGCAGCACAGAGACAGTGACTGCAACAGGATACAGCTCATGTTGGCAGCTTTGGTGGAGAGATGGCCAAGCCAACGTCCCCGCTTGTGCCCCACTCATACACATGCACCCTGACACCAAGTCGGTATTATGAACTCTGACCGCAACTTGGTTAGGCCCACGCCACCCCACCTGTTCCATGCTTAAGTTGAGCCCCAACCCCGGCTAACAGCCTCACCTGCAGGCCGCCCGAGGTGAAGGTCCCCACAAAGACCACCTTCTTGGCCGTCTGGCTGATGTCAATGAAGCCGCCGCAGCCCGGCATGCGCCCGCCGCCAAAGTTGGACACGTTGACGTTGCCCTCAGGGTCCACCTGCACAGCACAGCGCAGCGTGTGTCAAGAGTCATCACAGTACAGCATCACCTCATCCTGGCAGCTTCTCCATTGACAGCAAGCCAGCACAGTCACGCTCGCCAGCGCAGCAGGCACAGCCACCGCTCCGCCCCTCTACCATACCCAGGTTACACCGCCTCGACAACTCCCCAGCACAAAGCAAAGCAAGCACGAATCCATCAAAACTGGCTGACAATCCCCCAGTCATTGCAGGCACAGGTGGCACAGCAGGCACAGCGGCTGCTGACTGGCTCACCTCTGCCATGCCCAGGCACGCCATGTCCACCCCTCCCCCGTTGTAAAAGTCGATCATGGTGGCCGTGGGCACCAGGGCCGCCGCGTTGTGGGAGGTGCCAAACTTGAGGCCGCCCCCGGGGATGCCGCCGAAGGCGCCCACCTGCGCACGGGGAGAGAGAGTTTTACACCGCTGTTATGTGATTGGTTGTAATGGCCAGCAGTCCATTGCAGGGGCTGGGTGAGGCCCCCTAGCGTCTCTAGGCAGTTACAGGGGCCTTGACCCGACAATGCACTCCAAGGGAAAGGAACCAATACAAGAATAGGGTACAGGATGACAAAATGTTACCTGCCTTCAGCGCTGGAGTTGCAGGGTGGCACGGCCCCTGCTACGCCTGGCTGCACCACTCTTGCCCGAAACCACCACTACGTGCATGCCCCTCTGGCACTGTTCCGCAGGTGTGGCGGCTCCACCCCACTGCTGTCAGCCGCGGTGTTGTCCCCTTGCCCCGCCCCCTCCAACACCCTTGTGCCCTGTCTGGCACCAAATTGTCCTTGTGGCTCCCAGTAACCAAACCCCTTCCTCCCAAGGTGGCCCCGTGTTCTTCCGACGGCGGCTCCCCCACCTCTCACCTCTGTTGTGAGTGTCACCGAGGCTGCATGCGGGTTCTGGTGGCTGTGGGTCGCCACCATCACAGCCACTCCCTGCACCCACGCAGGGAGAGCGCGCATGTCAGCGCAGCAGACATACTAGCTGAGGAGAGACAGATAGCACAACAGTTCATGGCTGAGATCAGCCCCACAAGCAGGGACAGCAAGCTGCGGAGGGGATCCACCTGGTCGCAGTCGTTGGGGATAGACATGGGCCAAACAGCTCACAGCAACTGTTGGGTCCTGAGCGCGGCCCACTACCCAAAACCCAAACCCATCCCCGCCACTCTGCACAAGCACCGCAGTGAACCATGGGACGCAGCAGCACTGACATCTGCCCCCTCCCTCCCAGCCACCGATGAACTACGTCAGGCAGGCCCAACACTAGATTTACAACAAGCTAGGCCAGTCTATCTCCAACGCGGGGAGCTTGGCCCTCCAAGAGTTGTCAGATGGCCCCCCCCCCCCCCAACACCACCCACCCACCCACTCACTGGTAATCTCAGACTCACCTCTGGCATGCCCACCCCCAGGTTGACCACCGCGTTGGGCGTGTCAATCTCCAGCATCGCCCGGTGGGCAATCACCGCCCGCTCGTTGAGGGGCAGGCCCTCAATGTCGGACAGCGGCCGCCGCCACTCGCCGCTGAGGGAGCCGTCGTAGGCCAGGGGGGGCGCCAGCGTCTGGGGGTGGAGCTCGGGCGGGGCAACCACTATCTGCACGGCAAGCAGCAAGGCAGCGGCGATTGACCAGCGCTGCTGGGAGGTGGACTGACCTGGCGGCCATGCTGCAATGTGCCATGTCGGTGGGTGGCCTCGGTCTAGTGGCACATGCCATGCGCTCAGGATCGCAACCTTCAGCAGATTGGGGAAGGCAGCTCCCAAGCCTAACGGGAGTATCGCTCAACAAAATTGGACCCTTCAGTTACAAGCCAGGCCCACCTTGTCCACAAGCGCTCCCGGCAGGTGGACTGACTTTGTGGGGATGCTGCCTCGCTCCACCAGCCGCTCAACTTGCACCAGCACCACCCCGCCGGAGTTGTGCGCTGCCATGGCCTGCACAGCGCACACAGCAGGGCACAGCAGGCCGTCAGCATGCACAGCAAATACCCTCACATGGGCCAGCAGACCTCGTCAGAGCCGCGTGCTGCCGGGGACTACACAGCCCACAAGGCAGCCTGCTAGACGTGGCAGCACAGTCCACTCTACAAAGGCAGCGCAGCAGTCTCGTACTGCTCCTACTGCCTCGCACTGCCCTCCACGCGGCCCCTCTCGTTGGGCACAGGCTTTGCCAACAAATAAACCTAGATAAAGGGGCCGGGGCAACCAACGGGGCAAGGATACAGTCTTTCGAGGACAAGTCTGGCGAGCAAGGGTGGCTGTCCTCACGCACCACTGGCATTCACCTGGTTCAGCTGGTCTGCATAGATGGCTTCCCGCTCAAACGACACATTCCCGTCCAGGTCAGCGCTCGTGCCGCGCAGCAGGGCCACACCGATTCTCTCGGGCGCCTGCAACCCACAGCGGAGCAAGTGCTCTATGAACTACATGGCGCTCGACTGCACCCTGCAAGGTCCCTGAAGTTGGCCAAAGACATGTGTGATCCCTGGCTCTTCCCTGCTACCAGACGGTGGTACATGCAGCTGCTGCCAACCACCACTCAGGCAAAAGCCACGGTCTGCTAGCAGCCAGGCCTCAATCTAAATAGAACAAGCCAAGCATTCAAATGTGCTGTGCTCTGGCGTGGACACGTCGCATGAGACATGGCGTGCTCTGCATGCTGAGCGCGCCTGATACCAGAGGTACTCCCTGCCCCCCAGCTTCACTAGGTGCACCAGGTCCTGGGTAGTCACGCTGTTCACCTTGCCACCCTGCACAGCACAGCGCAGCATGGCATTGCATTGCGTGGCTGTGTGGAATAGCAGACCATGGCGTGATAAAGCGTACATAGGGGGAGCAGGACATGCTCCCTTTGCTTGTTCCCAACAACTGCCTGACGAGAACAGGTGCCTGACGTTGTAGGTGACACCCCCCCCCTGTCAGCGAAATCCCCCGGGTAACCCTGCTGCCTGCCCACCAGCCACCATCCCTCCCGCTTCATAAACCACTCAAGCCACAACGCTCTTCCAGGCAGGCTTCACTTCAACACATGCCCGCCAGCCTCCCACCTCCATGCCCAAACCAGCCATAGTGGTGACAGAACCAGCAGTTCTGCCCGGCCAGGAATGGATGCAGGGGTCTTACCTTCTCGCGGGGATCAATGAATGTGCCAAGCCCTACATGGGTCACAGGGCCAGGCCGCCGTGCTGCCACGTCTCGGATGATGTGGGAGGCTGCAACATGATAGCAACAAAATAATGCAAGAAGGGGTGAGCAGCGCGATAGCAGACCAAGGCACGTGGCTTGCCAACATAGCAAGCCACCGCTCGGCAGGCGCCTCCCAACCAGGGGAACAGCCCAGCAACCTCCTGAAACACTTCAGCTGCTGGGGCTCCGTTCCCAGATTCCCAGCAAATCACATGCACTGAAGGCAAGAGTCCGCCCTCTGATTTTGCCTTAGTACTCAGTCAGTCAGTCACCATTGTGCCTCCCCTGCTTCACACTCTCAAACTCACCCACGCCCAGCGGGATGTTCCAGGCCTGCATCTTGTTTTCCTTGATCAGCTTGAGATAGCCGGGGCAGCTGCCAGTCCAGCCATAGATCATGCGCCTGCAGCATGGCCAGATGTCTTCAGCACGCTAGCTGAAAACTAGGCAAGAAAGAGAGGTCGCACGAAAGGAGGGATCTACCCCTTCGACACACACGCAAGCCCCTCAGAACACAGCTTGCAATCAGCCTTGGTCTGTCACACCGAGAAACCGAAACTCAATATACCTGCCATCAACTTACTGGGCAAGTCAGGTCGGATTAATCTGAACAAAAGCCGTGCTGCTGCAACAGTAGAGTGGTGTTTGCAGCCCTCAGAAGCAAATGGCACAGGAGGGGTTGGGTTCTTGCTTGTGAGGGTGAATAAGGGTTTGCTCCAACTCATACAAAAGAGATGAGCTCAAAAACCCGCCGTCAGCTCAAACAGTGTTGACCTGCTATTTGTTTTGTGCCACGCCACCACCTGCTACGCCCACGTCCCATTTCAACAGGTACTCCTAGGCACCAGTCATCACTCACGTCACCAGGCCCTCCGCCGCCAGCACATCCGCGCCGCGCCCCTTGTTGTTCCCCGCCGAAGCCACAACCACGACGCCCAGCTCCCGCGGGTGGCCTGTCGTGTCAAAGCGTCGCCGCACGGCATTGAGCAGCAGCTCGGGCGAAGAGCTGCCCACAAAGCCAGACACCTGCAGAACGTGGAGGCGGAACTCTGGTCATGTGGTAGGTAAGATAGGAGGAGCCGTAAAGAGGTGGTGCAGAGGTGCCCAAGGGTGCAAATTAGGCCAGGGCAGGCATGCAAGCGCACCAGGGCGTCAAGCGGGGCTTGGGATGGGCAGCGCGCTGGCCGCACAGCTGCTGTGACTGACAGGCTGCCTTCTATATGGATGGTGCTGGGCTGAGGTGCTGCCAGCACTGCTCAAGCCAAACAGCAGCAAGTTCATCTGTCCCCTGTTACCCGACAAAGCCTGTTGGGGGGGATTGACTGACTACCTAGCTCACCGTGACCCATGCCCCGTCTGGAACGCAGGCCGCTGCTTCTTCTGCGGCCACAACTTTGCTGCCATGTGGGACGTCTGCCTTGCACGGCCACCCAACTAGTGCTACATCCTGCTGACGGTGATCACTCAGGTGCTGCCCAACTTGGCGTATGCGCCAAGCAGCTTTCCTTTGAACATATTCCATAGCGCCCTTCCAGGGCCTCGCAGGTTATCCCAAAACAAATGACTCAACCGGGCCTCACACAGTGTCGGAAGGCTGGCACAGCTTGGTCTCCCCTGCAACCTAACCTACAGCAACGGCAGAGCCTCTTCGCACAATCTCCCTGACCTGCTGATCCCTCTTTTGATCGGTAGCCGGAAGGAGCTCTTGCCGCCATGGGCGCGCCTTGCCACGGCGGCACCAACAAGGTGCAGCCATCGCAGCCACTAGCATCCGATAAGGCCGCATCCAAGGAGCTATCAGGGGGTGGATATTTCATGCAAGTACAAGGAACGTCAACCGAGTCTCGGAACACAGCTCCAGGGTCCCTCAGCAAGGGGAGCCCAGGTTCTAGCCCGGCTTTCAGTGCTAGGGTCATAGCTTTGCCTTTGAACCCACAGATTGGATGGATTTCGAATGTTCACAGAGCAGAGGCGGAGTATTGTGCCCTCGTGGGCGGGGAGGACGTGGCGCAACGTCGCCTAGCTTGACCCCAGCAGCGCGCAGACATGTGCAACCCTGCTATGCGCGCCAGAACCCAAGACCTAGGCTTGACCTGTATGTAAGACAAGTCCAAGCTTAACCTCTGTCCCATGGAACGACAGTTGCCACCAACAGCCCCATGTTCAAATGTACAGGGGGGAGGCGTGGGACCCTTCTGGCTTCATTACAGTGCCTATCAACCTACAGCTCCTTCCAAGTATCAGCGATGCCAAGGTGCAGCTGACTAGGGACACTAGGTAAAAGTTAGTCAGGTCAGCCACAAAGAGCACAGCCAGAGGATGAGCAACGGGCTCCACAACAGAATTGCAGCCTGTAATAGGGCTGGCACAAGCACAGCCGCCAGCCTGTAATGGGGCTGGCACAAGCACATGCAGCAGGCACTATGGCCACAGCACAGCCTGCAGTCGGGCCGGCGCAAAGAACAACGAACATCGACCCAGCACAACCTCACGTGTTCATTTTGTAAACATCAACATGTGATGTCAAGTGTGAAGGGCACCAGAGAGCTAGACACAGCCTAACACTCGCTGAAAAGTCGGGGGCGCCTTTACCAGGCCTCCCTAAGGACTAGAAAAACTTGTGGATGACGAAAGAGAAGACGGAGAAAGAATAAGCTACACAAGCAAGCGAGCACGAGAGGCATTTGGGGACACAACAGTCAAGACACAGCTGGGAAAGGGAGGCGGCAGCATCCTAAGCTGCACTAAGGCTGCGCTTTACGAGGGATGGCACTAAGGCTGCGCCCTATGAGGGCTGACACAAAGGCTGCGCCACACAATGAGTTGGGGCAGGCCCGGCCTCATGAAGGTACCGGGCGTCACTACCGCCCCCAGAGCGCTGTGGGCTGCTCTTCTGAGAAGCCGCAGTCCTCCTCATACCCCTGCAGCTCGAAAATATCCCCCTGCAGCAGGAGGAGGAGGGGAGGGGGGGGGCACGCTCGCTTGCTAGGGACATGCACGAGGCCTGTCAAGCCAGCCTTGGTTGCGGCCTGATGTGACAGCCCCAACCCCGCGGCACATTCCCTCCGGCCAGGGAGTACGACACACCACACACACCCGACCGCTTGAAAGCCCGTTTGGTGATGCACGCCCTCTGACCATCCCCCATACACTACTCCCTCCCGGGCTGCCTGCTGTTCCACACACCACCACCCACTTCATTGGCCCCACTCGACCCTCAAGGATCAGCTCTGGCCGCCCGCATGTCAACAGTCTTTGCAGATACATTTCACCCCCACCCCTGGCCTATCCCAACCAGCCCTAACTTATTTTGACATAGGCAAAGTACCAGCAACTTGCCTCTAAGAAGAACTCTGGCAGTTCATCTGTGGGAAGCATCTCGCAGACTTGGGTGATGTTGACAGGCAGCCAGCTGATCGTGGAGTTGGGTTCTAGATCGCCTATTGATGCCTGCATAAGGCAAGGGGAGGCCAGGGTAAAACTGCCTCAACCATTGCTTCTGTGGGAGGCTAGGAGCAAGACCCAAGGTTGTGGTGTAACTGCCTGGCTGGCACGCGGCACTGCAGATTGCCACGGCAGGCGGCAGAAGCCACATCGTAATGTAACCATGTCATTTGGGACCACCATCCCTTGGCAAATATTTTCACTGCTGCTAGACACCAACCAGGGCTGCCTTCTTCACCAATCAATAGACATACTTGGCCCGCTTCACTTATGAGCAGGCCCAGCATCGCCGAAAGACCCAGCCACCTGCCAGCACCCCTCACACTGGGGAGCATCCTGTGCATGCCCCTTACCAGACAGATCCAAACAGGCCAAACCCAAAGGTCACGTGCTATGCCACAATGCGCACCGACCTGGTACCCGGGTGGCAGCGCGCTGGCAAGCAGCGGGTCTTGCAGCAGGAACCGCGGCAGCGGGTAGCGGTCGCTCATCATGTCCCGCGCATCCAGCGCAGCCCTGCTCAGGCAACGGTCAAATGCGGCGAGAGTCACACTGTCGTCCTTGGATCCTTTGTCTGCCTTGCTTGCAGCCATGCGGCGCCACCAGCTCGTGTTCTGAGTAAACCCTGAAACAGCAGGTGTGTCGCTGCTGCCGCTGCCACCACAGACGTAGCTGAAAACCCCCACCAACTAGCGCGCAGTGAGGGCTCACGGTCACAACACAACCGCCGCCTGCTGCGCAAGCTGGCACCCCTCACCCTGACCCCACCGCTCTTTCAAGGCATGCGCCAGCATGCAACCACGGCCAAAACAGACCACCCACATGGCAGCATAGTCCCCGTTAGCGTAGTCATCCAGCTCTGGCAGTGCCCCGGCTCCGGCCCCCCAGCCGGCCCCCTGCAAGCGCCGCCTGCCGCCGCCTGTGCTGCTACTGCTGCTGCCGTCGCTCAGCGCCCGCTGTGCGGCGGCCTCAGTTAGGTTGCTGCTGTCGCCCGGCCGGGGGCTGAGCCGTGGCAGCGGGGACTTGCCCACTGGCAGGCCGCCCGGGGTTGGGCTAGGGCCCGGCGACAATCCCCCATCAGGGCTAGGTGGCGGCACCGGTGACTCCTCAGGTGCTGGAGGTGGCAAGCTGGCAGCCGGACTAGGCGGGGGCTCGCTGCCGGGGCTGGGCGCCGGCGCCACGTCAGGCCCAGGCGCCGGTGCCGGCGCTGGGGGCGCCAGCGGCTCTAGCCGGACGGTGACCGGCTCCACCGGTCCTACCGCGGTTCGAAGTGTGCCGTCCCAGATGCAGGGCTTGGAGAGGTCGAGGGAGCAGGTGCCCGAGGGGTCTTCCCTGCAGCAGCAGGAGAGGTAGCAGCGGCGAAACCAGGGGAGGGGGTTGCGCGTGCCTGGCCCGTGCTGCTGCCTATCAGAAAATCCCTGCATGCCCGCGGGTATGTCACTGCAATCACGATCCGGCGCCAATGCCTTCAGAAATGCATTGCCCTAGGACTGTTCACGCATGCGCTGAGCAAGTCTAAGTTCACTCAAACCCAAGCCGAACACCTTGGAACCAACGGCAACTTGACCACGATATATCCAGGACACCTCCTAGTCTGTTACTTCTCTTCATTTCGCACTGCTAGTGCGCAAAGAGTAGGCCGAGCGCCCACAGATACCAGGCGCACTGACTCTTAGGATTCCACGGACAAGAACCCACACTCGCAACCACAGTGTCTACTTGGGGCGAGGCTACACCAGCCCCCTCCAAGCTTTGCTTCTAGAGGCCCGCCCATACAGGTTTCATATCCACTATCTACCCTAAACCTTTCAGAAGCCAAACTGCATGACCCCCCACTTTGCTTCAGGTGACCCCTCTTCCGCATGGTCACACACACCCTTGACACAAATGGTGCTGGCAAGACGTGACCCTCACCTCTGCCCCTCTATGTCTAGGGTTGTGAAGACGCCCGCCCACGCCTTCTCAAACACCTCCTCAGGCAGCTCAACATCAAACTCTGCACCACGAAACACAGTGTGCACCCGGGCAGCACGTCAGACAAGGTACAGGAAGTTTTGCAGCATTCCCCGTTTGGGCATCAATGACTTAACAAAGCGGGTGCGCGACTGTGGGGATATGTTGGGCTGTGGGGGTACACACAGATCATGAATTCCTCACGTGAGCCCATGCACATGCTGTGCAAAGTGTCAATACTGGCACAACACCCCATTGGCCAGGCTCCTGCCGGCCTGAGTCTCTTTCCCCCCCCCAAATGTCCCACTCTGGCCCACGCATGGTCCCCATGTGCTGCCCTCTTCCTTGCAGCTCTCCTCTGCTGCCTGCCGGGGCTGACACGGGCATGCACAAGGCCTCCCAAACATGTTGTCAACGAACACAGCAGCTTGTCCTTACCTGTCGACCGACTATTGACCGCCCGCAGCATGGTCACTGTCGCATTCAGCGGCTCCCCAGGTATGCTAAAGGTGTTGTAAGCCAGGATGCAGCTGGCGTCTATTGGGAAGACATCCACGGTGCAGATCAGCTGCAGAGGCAGGCCAGGGAATGGGATCCACGGTTTTGACATGGGAGGGCTCCCGGTGGGTCACAATGTGTCAGAATGAGTCACAAACACAGGGGCAACCAGTCCAGCCCAACAAGAATGGGAGGTCTTCAGTGACATGGTGAAAGACCGCCTGTCTCGCATTGAAACCCTGCCGGCAAGGCGCCGCCATAGATTCCAGGGCTCAAGTATCGGCAGTCGCAGAAGAAGGTGGCAGATAGGGAAGATTAAAGGTAGGTATTACTATGATGAAGGTTCCTTCCCCGGCTTGTTCTGGTACACTCACCCAGATCCTCAGAATCTGGCTAAACACGGTGATGCCCTCCTCCATGCAGCAGGTTGAGTCAGAGACGAACATCTTGCACACGGGACTGCAGAAGGCAACCCCCAAAAGAGAAGGGTCAGTATCATTTAGTCAGCGGTCAGTCATGGCAAGGCATGATGGCAGCCTTGTGCTTGCCAGCCCCTCTTGCAAGCCACAGCTCCCCCTGGACCATTCTGTTTGTGAACCCGAGCCATAGCAGTATCAGCCAGGTGCAGCTAGGCAGGGGCAAGCTCTTACGACTTGAAGGCGCAGTGGTGCACAACCCCACTGCCGGGTCCACACAGCAGAAGATTCTCCACCCCAGGCGGGCCCCATCCTGCACCAAATGCAATTAGCATGGGCATGCACCAAATGCACTTGCCCTTTTGCACATGTTGTGACGCTGAACTGCACCAGCGATGACCAACCCCTTACTAACTGTAAACCCCCACTCACTCTCTGTCACAATCAGGCGCGGGTGGGCCGGGCGGCGTGGGCGGCTGGTAGGGAGGGGGTGCCCCCGGGTAGAGGGGTGGGGAGCTGCCATATGGCGGGGGAGCACCCTCCCCCGGTGGTGGTGCGTAGCTAGGTGGTGGCACGTAGGGAGGAGGCTGGTCATAGGCCGGGGGCGGGGCGTAGGAGGGTGATGGTGGGGAGTCGTAGGGTGCTATTGGCGGTGTGTAGTAGGAGGGAGGGCCGCCTTGGGGTGCTGGAGTGTACGGCGGTGGCGGCGGATAGTTGAAGGGAGGAGGCGCATAGCCACCACCACCGGGTGGAGGGGGGTAGTAAGTGCCCCCGGGGGGCGGGTAGTAGGGCGGTGGCGGGTAGTAGTTGCCTCCTCCGGGTGGTGGCGGGTAATAGGTACCGCCGGGGGGCGGGTAGTAGGGTGGTGGTGGGTAGTAGGTGCCTCCTCCGGGTGGTGGCGGGTAGTAGGTGCCTCCACCGGGTGGTGGGGGGTAGTAGTTGCCACCTCCGGGTGGTGGGGGGTAGTAGGTGCCCCCGGGAGGAGGGTAGTAGGGTGGCGGTGGGTAATAGGTGCCACCACCGGGAGGGGGAGGGTAATAGTTGCCTCCACCGGGAGGGGGAGGGTAGTATGTCGATGGTGGTGGGTAGTAAGGTGGCGGTGGGTAGTAGTTGCCACCACCGGGGGGAGGAGGGTAGTAGGGCGGAGGCGGGGGGTAAACTGCAGGGAGGGGCGAAGAGTAAGGCGGTGGGGCAGGGTAAGCAGGAGAGGGAGGGTTGTAGTAGGGTGGTGGGGGGTAGTAGGGCGCCGGTGGGGGGTATCCGCCAGGCGTCGGGGTGACATAGGGTGGTGGGGGGTAGTACGGTGGGGGCGGGGGGTAGTTGCCAGGCGTTGGACTCTCATAGGGTGGTGGGGGGTAATAGGGCGGGGGTGGGGAGTAGTCTCCAGGCGAGGGCGTCACAGAGGGTGGAGGAGGGTAGTAGTTCCCAGGCGAGGGCGAAGGCGTGGGGTAGGGTGGCGGCGGATAGTAGGGCGGGGGTGGTGACTCATTCCCAGGCGAGGGGGAAACATAGGGTGGGGGAGGGTAGTAGGGCGGGGGTGGGGGGTACACGGCCGGGGAAGGAGAGGTGTAAGGTGGCGGCGGCGGGAAGTCAGGTGGTGGGGAGGGTGGTGGTGGAGAGCCGGGCGGTGGTGGGGACTGAGCCTTTGGGGGAGGGGGGGAGGGAGGCGTAGGTGGGGGAGGAGAAGGGGACATCGGGGGAGGGGATGCTGGCGGCCTAGGGGGTGGAGGGGAAGGGGGCTTGGGGGGTGGTGGGAAGGGTGGCACGGGGGGTGGTGGGGTGGGGGGTGTGGTCGGCGGGGGCGGCGGCTTGGGAGCTGCACTTGGAAACGCCAAAATCCGTTGTGAGTTTACCACCCTGACCAACAATGATACAGTGGTGGGCCCTAGGATGGTATAGCAGAGCTCCTTGCACCAACACACAACGCCTAAGACCCTTCCTGTGACTAGCATAAGGCCCTGGGCTGAGGATGTCTGCAGGCAGTTCGTGAAACCACCCGACTGTGTACCAGGCCACACCAACACTTCCCCTCCATTTCCCAAACCCCACCCTGCAAGCAGCTCGTACTTGTGCCACCCCAACTCAAAGCTAACTCACGGGGAGGAGGAGGGGCACCGGGCGGTGGTGGCGGCGGGGGGCTTGTGGGCGGAGGCGGTGTCGGCGGCTTGGGTGGTGGGGAGGGCGACACAGGTGGGGGCGGAGCTGGGGGCTTGGGCGGTGGGGAGGGGGACACCGGCGGGGGCGGTGAGGGGGGCTTGGGCGGCGGAGGCGGTGACAGTGGCCGGGGCGGGGGGGAGAGTGGAGGTGGGGAGGGCGACTTGGGAGGAGGAGGGGGCGACTTGGGAGGAGGGGGAGGCGACCTGGGAGGTGGGGAGGGCTGGGGCGGGGGCGCTGCAAGAGGAAGGGCACATCATACTTCAGTCAATTGCTGCCTAGCCGGCTGGCCGCTGGCTGGCTGGCCGACAGGTAGGCTACGCTGTGCCACCCAGAGACTTGCATCATGCTTGACCCGTCCTGGAAAGCCACAGACAACCAAGCAAGAAGGACCCCTGCTGCGAGCTTCACTTGGCACAATCTCACCCACCAAATTAAGACTCCTGCAGCCATACAAAACACAACAAACCAACCCACTGCTGCATCTCCCCGCCCTTGCCAGTCTGCCCTGCACCCCGCACTCACCCCAAGCGCGGCTCCACGTGGTGAGCCCCTTCACCGGGCACGCGTCCGGCAGGAAGACTTCATACAGCAGCTCCTGCACACGCCACACGCAGAGGCAGCCGCCTTGCACCATGCACCCCTGCCCCACTAGCATGTGCTGGATGTCCGCAACATGGCAAGGCTGCGTCAGCACAAGGCGCCCAGGGCTGACTGAGCTTGTTGTCTGAGGCCAGGTCTGTCCCACAGTGGCCTGGACCAACCGAAAGAGATGTTGGCAAGGGGAGAACTCCTCACTGCACCATCGCATACACAGCTAGAGCCCCAGGGCAACAACACATACCACTGTCTCTGGGTAGAGGTCCCCATTGAAATGCCGCTGCAGCAGGTTCTCTGTCCGAATGGGGAAGCGTGTGCTGACGAAGAAGCGCACCACCACGTAGGGCGGCTGCACAGCCGAGCACACTTCAAGGGGGCTGGGCGCCGGCGGGGGCGGGGGCGCCTGCACGCAGGGGCAGGGTAGCTCAAACTCCGCCGGGTGCTTTGCAGTGCCAGGGCAGCGTGAAGCACTTACGAGAGGGCAGTCAACAGCCTTGAGCACCCTTGCAGCTGCAGAGCTGTGGACATGGCACTCGTGCCAGCAGCCAACTCATGCTTACCACCCACCCCCATCATAGCCACATGCCCCCCTCACCACTGCCTGCAGCCCTCTAAGGCCTGGGGATGGCGGCGGGGGCGGCACGTACGCCTCCACCGCGATCACCACTGCACCCTGGGCCAAGGAGGCCTGCGCCCCCTGGGGGGTGGTGATGTTCAGCACAAACTCCACCAGGTCACTCTTCACAGCCGGGTCGTCCGCTATCTGGCTGGTGTTGTAGCCTGCACAAGGGGGCCCGGGGCGGCAGCAAGCGGCAGCAGGGGTGAGTGCAGCTCGCCGCAGCGTGCCTGCCTCCTTGCGCCCGTATGCCAGTGCAGTGGAAGTCTGTCACGCTGCAGCAGCGTCTCAGGGAAGGACAGCAGCGCTGGGCAGAAACCCTTCCCCTCCTCCTTGTCCTTGCTTCTTTTCTGTCCCGCCCGACCTGCTTGCCAAGAGCCACTTCACCACTATTTCGCCACCCCTTGAAGGAGAAAGATAGACGAGGGAGCCGCCCCGAGGACGAAGCACCCAGAGCCTTCACCGTACACCATGCACACCGGCCGCGCCGCCAGCTTCAATATTACTTTAAAGCTCGCAGCAAATGCATTGAGCTAGCAGTACTCCTCCTGCTGTGCTCTCCATGCCTGTCCCATCTCAACGGCCCCGTTTAGTGGTGGTGGGCGTGGGGCTGACAAGCGGTGCTCTCTGCAAACCCTTCGCATTGACTGTGCTACCGGCAGCCTGGCAGTGCACTGCCACGTGGCGCTGCCACACCCCCGGTACAGGTGTCATTGGCCCGAGGGATGGGCGCTTGTGGCCCCAACTCGTGCTCCTCAAACTCACCAGACACCACCAGGTCCAGCACTATGTTTGAGCCCTCTGGCGGGGGCGGCGGCGGCAGCGGTTTTGGCGGCGGAGACTGCGGGGGCGGTGATAAACTGGGCGGCGGCGGCTGCTTTGCGGGCGGGGGAGGTGAGTGCTTGGGGGGCGGAGACAGTAGGGGCGGCGGGGGCGGCGGCCGATGCGGCGGCGGCGGCAGCTTTGGCGGCGGCGGGGGAGAGAGCTTGGGGGGAGGCGGGGGCGGGTGCTTGGGCGGTGGTGGGGGCGGGTGCCTGGGCGGTGGGGGTGAGAGCTTGGGCGGCGGGGGCGACACCTTGGGCGGGGGAAACCGTGGGGCTACTGACGGCGGGGGAGGCGGTGGCCTGCAGTACAAAGCCAATGCCAGGCAATAACCCAGCGTTGACACTCTTGTCAGATCCTGGGGGAGCTACGCGCCCTAGCGTGCCTGCAACAGTGGTGCGGTTCTCTGGTGCCCTCAATCCACCAGCCGCACCCCAGCTGCTCACCGGTCCGCCCTGCCGTTGCCATCTTGTTGCGGCCGGATGGTGGGGGCCTTTGGGAGTGGAGAGGGCGGGGGTGTCAACCGCGGCAGGGGAGAGGTGTGGGGCGTGCCTCCCCCAACCCCAATCGTCGCAGGTGCCCCTGTCCCGCTGCCGCCGCCGCTGCTGCTGCCGCCGCCGCTGCCGCTGTTTCCATACCAGGTGCCCGCTCCGGGAGGTGAAGCTCCTGTGACACTTGATAGACCGTTAGCACTTGCTTAGACCCCTAGGGACTGGGAGGAGCGAGCTAGGCATGGCACCGCGCTCCCCGTTTATGGTTTGGAATTGTCCAAGGGCTTATCACGCGACTGTCTGCCCTGGCCGCAGCCGGTCTGACCTACGGTACAGGCCTAGGCACACTGCAGTCAGCCCACCCTGGAGCGGGCCTTCCCACGGTAGCAGCACTACAGTTCCAAAAGTTGGCACGATCGCATGAACGGATCACTTGGCTTTCACCAGCGTCTGGGTCAGCGTTGCAAGCAAGGCTTCCCATCGCCCGATTGACACATGTGATCCCCGGCACGGACCGGGTAACAGGTTTATAAGAAATGAAGCGAGGAGTGCATGACAGCTCTCCTATGCGAAGAAAATGCTTCTGGCATGGCCTGCTTACCTTGCGTCACAAGGGGGAGCAAGATGAGCGAGGCGGTCAAGAACACCGTCCGCCTCATAGAAAAGACTCAGCCGGGGCACGACATATGTATATCCCAACAGGGAAGGCTCCAAGCAAGACGGCACGTCGGCAGGGGTCCTTTACAAACGTCGCATCGCCCTTCGCTTGATAGCCTATCTCTAGGTATCCTGAGACTTGCTGGCGCTCCTGATCGTCCATTTTTCGACTTCCGCTTGGAGCTGCCCACAAGGCGCCCCCGCGTGCCCATCCCGCGCACAGAAGGGGAAGGAAGAAAACTAGGGGCTGGACGCTCGTGTACACCTACCGTTGAAGAAGCGTACCCATGCAAGCTTCTGCTCGGTATCACGGTTTATCCAAGGCAGTCTGCCCGACGGTTCTTCCGCAGTCATGTCATCCACTGGGAAGCATATCACATAACCTAAGGGCCGCTGGCTTGACATCTCATAAGCTCGGCTCCAAACGAGGAGCTGTAAGTTCTGTTGCACGTCGGAGGGCATCCTGCCCAAGTGAGCGCCGGCGCTCCGCAGGCGCTGAGCAGGCATGATCGTAGGTCTTCTGACACACGCCCTGCACTATTGTTCCGGAAGATACCCGGCAGATTTGATAAAAAAAAAGCACACATGCAGGTCCGCTACTAAAAGGGCTGAAACTTGACTGACGGGCTGCTTAATGTGGAGCCTCCTGAAGGAGTTGGAACAAAGCACTGAACAAAGGAGTTGGAACAAAGCACACCATTTGTATCTATTGGAAGGCATGAAAGAGAAGGCGACTTCGCATGCAAGCAAACTGAATGGGGGAGGGATCGACCCAGACAGAGAACTACACCTAGGCTACCGATATCTCATCACCAAACTGTCGCCCAGAAGAGTCCATTGGCTTTCGATCTTCACTCGCCCTCCTACTTGCGCAACGTGCACTGCCTTGCCAATGCCTGGCTGCTTGCCTGCTGTGATGCAAGGACATATGCCGACTACATGCCTTGTTGCCCCCACCGCACCCGCCAGGGTCAACGGCCTCAGCCCGGTTATTATTCAACTGTCCTGTGCCGCCAAATATTTCTACCCAGCCCCTGTATGCCCGGCTTCCTGCCACCTGGTAAGCTGCGCATAAACGCGCTGCAGGCTGCTGTCAAGACTGCCTGGGTGAAACATCAACGGTCGCCTTGGGGGACCATGCCGCCCTTCTGCCCCTTCAGGAAGCTATAGAGGCATTGGGAGGTGTCCCACGGGGTTAGAACTCTGCTCGGAAACCCTTCCTGCCCGGACCCTAAAGTCACAGTGGCAGGGTAGGACATGGCTGCAGTCAATGCCAGTCGCAGGGGTCAATGCCCAAAGAACAAGAACACCCTGCTTGTGGTAGTCTGCCTCCTGCCTCCTTGTCAGAGAAGTGCACCTGGACCTACCTCAGTCCAAGGCCAGTACATAGAATGGAAGGGGGTCCACTTGGAGTACTCCAAAATATATGCCTAGGCCTTGGAGCCCAGCCGAAGCTCACCGCCTTGGGCGTGGGTTAAGGAAGCAGCCACCGGTTGCATATCATGGGCGTATAGCCCGCCAAGTGGCCTCTGGCGCTACCGGAAACCTGGAGTCCTCCTTAAGAGTGGGAGAGAGCAGGGGACCCGGGTGCCTAGCTATGTCCATGATACCAGCTCCAAGGGTGCTGGCAAGCAATTGCAGCGTCCTGCGGTCAGTGGCGGAGTGCCGAGTGTGGCATTACAGTTCATCTTGAGCTGGGTAAGCCCAACCTAGTTCAAACGGAAGTTGGTGGAGGGGAAGATAATGCACGGTATGGGCTTGGGAACCGCCTGTTGGTGAGGTTGTTCCGGAACTCGCAGAAGGAAGAGAGTTGTGGTAGATCCTTTCAACCCACGGTGTCCGTCTAGCAACTTGGTCCAAAAGGATGCCTTGCAAAAAAAAAAAGCACCCCTGGTCAGACCACTATCAACGGCGGAGGCAAGTACTCCCGCTCGGCCCCAGCTCACCACCAAACACTCCCAACTCTTAAAAAGCTTTTTCTCACCTCCGGTACGTGGGCAGACGTTTTGTGAACCCAATACAGGTAGGCCCGCCCACTCCAGTCAGTACTCTCAGTACCACCCCAGGTCAAACTGAACTGGTCGACGCTTTGTGGCAACGCCAGCTACTCCGACCCTGCTCGTTTGATATACAGGGGTAATAGACTGAAGGTAACTGCCTTTCTGGTATCATGGCGCACATCATGGTAAGAGGCGGTGTATGCCTATGCGGCCGGTAAGCCTCACGCTTGCAAACTGACAGTTTTCACGTCTTATCTGTAGGCGGGCACAGCAGCAGGAGCAACACAAGAGCCAGGTGAGCTCCGTGTCGTGGGGGTATGGGGGACCCGTGCACGATGCCGGAGGTTGATATCTGCGTGTCTCACAGCTTGGCTGCCCCCGGATTCTCTGCCTGAGTCTCGAAGTCGCCTGTCAGATTTCTTTGGGCGGTGGGGTGTCTGGAGGACGGAGCAATGCCGCACGGTGTGAGGCCCAGTAAGACCGCGAATATCCGGTGGGTTGATCTTGTGCCTTGCAGCGCTGTCTGGCCTGCTAGAGGCGGCGCGCCACGCGTCTGCCTCCTTGGAGCCTTCCCTGGAGCCTGCCGACACCAACCCAGGAAGTGTTACCCCTGTTATGGGGGCCACTGTGCAAGGGTCAGTACAACCCATGCACCAGGCGGCTGCCATCAAGCAGCCGGACTGCAGCCCAGCTCTGCACGGACAGAGCAGCGCGTTTGTGGCCTGGCGCCCCGCGCTGCCGCCGCTTGCCGGCACCAAGCGCAAGTGCCAGGAGCTGCCAGGGCAGGACCCTGGGACCCCTACGCCCTGGGGCTTCCCCCGCCAGCCGTCTGACACGCTGCCGTTCCGCCCCCACAACGGCACACCACCACACCAGCGGGCCCGCCTGTCCCCCCCCAACAGCTACGGCAGCGTGGCTGGTATCCTCAGCCAGGGCCAGCAGCCCACCGGCCCTGTCTTTGGGTGCCTGCCGCTGCCGCGTGCCCGCTCTGCCGAGCTGGTGCAGGCACTCACCCTGTACTGTGCCTACTACGAGCTCAAGCAGCAGGGCAAGCCCTGCACGCTGCCCAGGGAGGTGCTGGAGACCCTGGTGGCCCACCTGGTGGGGCAGTATTGAGGCATGCCACGACCAGGGGCCATGGCCGCAGTCACCAGCAAGGTGGGTGTTGCTGGGTCTGGGTCTGGGCTCAGCTGTGTTTAGTGTGAACTCCTCAGTAATGTGCTTGTAAGGACGGCAGGAGGCAGCCTGCGCGGAGGTGGGCTCGCTCTAAAGCGGTGAAATTGTTTGCGACCTTCCAACGGTAGGCTTTGGGTGATCAAGGGCAGCCATGCTTGTTGCGTGCATGTCTGCAGGTGCCTGCGACTTGTGTGTCATCCGGCTGCCAAGACGTGCACAAAACTGGCCGAGACCTGTAGCTGGCAAGGCGGCAGGCTGGAGGATGGAGTGAAGCACTGTGCCAGTATCGTTTGCAGTAGCTACTGTTAGGCCTATGTCCGCATGCGTGCGTGCACAAGAAGCTCATTCTGAAGCCCATGTGTGTTATGAGTGTCAATCTACGGCGCCTTGGCTTACACTGCAACTGACACGTTGGCGAGGCTTCTTCTGCTCTTCGGCCACTTCCGGCTGACATTTTTTTCTTACTCTTTCACATACCGGCTCTTGTATCAGGATCTTTACTCTCTAAATTTTGCAGGGGTTTGTGGAGAACTTGCGTGGGTGGTGCATGCTCTGCAGTAAGCGCTTATTTACCTTCCCTCTCATACTTTGGACTGCCAGGTCACACTGTTGATTGCTGCCGTGGATGTTGATGCGAGTCCTTGGCCGAATTCATGTTGAGTGAGGCATAGTGCCCTTCTCCATTTGATTGCTGTAGCCTCGCTTAGTGGGCTGTGTGGGTTGGTATCGTGCTCCAGTGTAGGAGCCTGTTGCCGCGCTCAGGAATTCTTTATTATGATTCTAGTACTCTCTCTCCAGACCGATGTGTGGGGCTCATCTGCGTTCGTCTGCGTTGTTCTGCTGAGTAGCGTTGTTCACCCCACGGTTGTATTGTTTCAGCCTGGGTCAAGACCTCCTTGCACACTCACCTTCACCATGTTGTAGCGCAGTTTCTTTTAGTGTCTGACCACGGTTAACACATGGTGTTCGACAGTACTCCTAACTCTGCATGCTTTGGCAGTGTTGGTTTGATGTGTTGTGTGTCATTTATCATGTACCAAGTCCCAGTGGGCCGGGCTGCAGTACTGACATTCGAGCTTGGGTCAGCACCGTGCAAGTGATAGTGCAATTAGGGTGAGTGAGGCATTCAGTGTTTGCTTGTTTACTCAGTTGTTTGGTTAGACAATGTATGCATGTATAACTGGATGAGTGCAAGGTAGCAAGCTGTCCTGGACCAGCCATAAGCGCTGCGCCCCTGCTGTGTTCATGCTTTCACAAGATATCAGCACGTTACTTTCATGCACCTACCATCGCCATTGTAAGTACTACGGACAGGCTGGATCCATCCTACTCCGCTCTCGTGCACTGCCTTAAGACCATGCAAGCTCCTGCATCCCTGTCGTGTCGCACTGCTGGGCTGCCTGCGCGCAGTGCACTGCAGCGAAACATAGCTTTCCGACCAGCTGCTGCTGTGCGGTGAGTCGGGAGGTCTCCTTGTCACTTGCCACATGACGACAGGTATGTGTGGTCTGGATTGTGATCCTCGACCCTCTGAGCAAACCCCACGCCTGCTGCTCTTGCAGGCAACCCAAACATCGAGCGTTCGGAACACCAGTGAGGGCCAGCGCTGCTGAAGCGTATGTGGAAGACAACGAGTTCAGGATCGAAAAGGTGTGGCAACCCACCTGTTTAATAATACAACTGAGCTAAGTGAGATCCTTACAACTCTCCCACCCAAGCCCCAGTTCTATCTGAGTTGCTGTTCCTCGGTAAGGAGCTAAGCATGAATGATGGCAGGCGGGGCAGACCGAGGAGAAAGAGGGGTGACCTGTCTGCAGCGCCTGGGCTTGCATGCGGATGGGCAGCTCGCTGCCACGCTCAGCAGGCTGGCCGCAGCTTGCCTAGTCGGGAGGCCCTCATTTGCCTGCGGCCCATCTGCAACATTGCCTGCAGATTTCCTTCGGTTCCATCCTGACCCCGGTGGGGCTGGGGCTGCTCGTGGTGGGCTTTGGCGGCTACTTCCAGCTCATCCCCGGCGGCGACTGGGCGGCGCTGGAGCTGATTTACGGCTTCCCTCTCTCCATCCTCGGCCTGGCCCTCGGATATGCCCAGCTGAAGCCGGTCCCTTGCAGAAGCAGGCCAGCTGCGCTGAAGCTACGCGACTCGCAGGCCACTGACATTCAGAAGCAGGTGCGTGCTGCAAGCTGCAACTGCCGCCTCCTGACTCACCAGCGGGAGGTGCGAGGAGCAGTTCCTGAGCAGGCGAGGTGGGGTGGAGCTGCGTGTGCTATTCTCATCCTCCGCCCTTGTGACTTGCCGCCCATTATAACCTGGACAATGCCACAGCTCACAAAGCCAGGGGAAGCGTGCTTGTGACGAGTTAGCCAACGGCAGTGTTTTGGGAGGAGACCTAGGGCATGGGGACCCAGCCAGTGCGTACCCAGCACAATGCCCAGGCTTGATGTTGCTTTCCTGTCGTGGCTACCCGGCTGATTCTGATGTACAATCTGTTGTGGCTTGTGCGAGCCCAGGAGGAGCCCTGCCCCGCAACCTGTTACCAGCAGTGCAGCTTAGGTTTTGCATCAGTGCTGCCCTTCAATAGAACCACTTGGGGCAGCTCAGACAGGCTTGTGCTTGCACGCCCACGGCAAGCTGCATGTGTCTCCCATTCCCCCCTTGCCATGCGTGCCCCATACCACACCCACGCGTCTCCCCAGCCACGGTTGTTTCAATCACAAACATGCCTTCCGGCCGTGCTTCGCCCCTGTGCAGGTGCGCGACGACGTGACCCGCTTCCGCTACGGCGACGAGCAGCACCTGGACGACAGCCTCAACCGCATCTTCCAGCTGGGCCGCCCCACCGGCATCCCGCGGCGGCTGTGCCCGCGGCTGGTGGGCGTGCGGGAGGAGGTGGTGGACGGGCAGTACACCCTGGTGAGGGGTTGTGCAGGTCGTGCATAGCATTCCTTTGCGGAATCAGGTCGTGCATAGCATTCCCTTGCGGCTTGTCTTGGCTGACTAGGCGGGTGACGTGGTGGAGGGCCCGCTCGTGAGTAGCTCTAGTTTGAGTGAGCGAGAGCAGATGGCAGTACGGAGGGTGTATTGGCAGTATGCGGTGGGCGGCATCCGGGGCAGCGGGATGCGGGCACTGGCAGTATGCGCTGGTGGGCAGTATTGGTGGCCTGTGGGGCCTCCTTGTGGGCAGGCAGGTGCTGGTGGGCTTGGTGGTACTTGCTGCCTTGTCGACCACCAGACCCCACCTAGTCTGGCCTGGGCGTGGCAACGCAACAACAAGTGGTATTGCAAGCTGCCTAACATTTATCTTACCTAAGCCCTTGTGGCTTCCTTGGCAACTGCTGCGTGTAGGTGCTTGAGTTTGAGAGCAAGCCAGAGTTGACCCAGGAGATGTGGGAGCAGCGCCAGCCCAAGCTGCAGGCCTTCTTTGGGCCCGGCGTCGTGGCAGCCCTGACACCAACAGACCAGGCAAGCTCGATGGATGGGACAGGGGCTGCATGGCTTGACGCGCTTGTGAGCCTGATGGCTTGGTGTGGCTTGAGAGCCTGATGGGGAAAGAAATAGGGCCCTACCTGGGTACGGCACTGTGCTGTGGGGCTTCTGTCGTCAGACCTGTGGGTCTCCTGCCCCTGGGGATGTGACTGGTTATTCTGTAGCAGGGGCAGCAGAGGAGAGAGTCCTATGGAGCGGAGGACTTCCAAGCTTGGATGCAGTGAAATCTGGCGATGAAATGTGGTAGGAAGCAGAGTAGAGAAAGGCTGGCAGGGCAGCAAGCAGTGAAGGGCAGGCTGCAGGCGAGTAATCCACCCTTCCTGTAGCGGTATTCCCCCCTCTGAAGGGGGCTAGCTGGACAAAATACGCTCGACATGGTCAAACTTGTGAACCCAGCAGCTGGCGTGCTGTGCGCAGGGCATGGACGTGGCCCTGATCTGCGACGGCTCCGGCCAGGGCCGCGGTGGCGGTGCGAAGAAGGATGTGCTGCCTCCGCTCATGCCGGGCCTCAAAGCCCGCCAGCAGCAGTAGGCCAGGCAGGAGGCGAGGGTGCCGCGGGGTTTCCACTGTGACAAGCAGTGATATTGCGATTTTGGCAGAGTGATGGAGATAGCCTGGCTGGCAGGCCGAGCGCAGTGGGTGGGCTGGCTGATGTCTTGATTGCGGAAGCCCGCGCATATTAACTAGTACTGTTTGCAGTTGTTTTCAGAGGTGGGATCCACCTAGTTTTTGGCTGCAAATATATGTTCACTGTTACCCTTGAGTGAGAAGATCTACAACCAAACACATTTCAGTCCACCTGTGCAAGCTGAGCCAGGCACTATCCCAAGTATCTGAAACTGGTCGAAGCGTTCAACCCGTCACTGGTCATGCCCCCTTGGCCTTGAGCCATGCTCCCCTGCCTGCTCTTGAACATGGGCTCCACCCACAACGCCCCCACTAGCCCTTTCTCCGGCCGCCGCATCATCACCAGCCTTCACAACGGAATCTTGCCGCTGCCGCTGAGGCTCCTGCCGCCCCTGCTGCTGCTGCTGCTTGGCCTGGGGCGGCGGGGGCACCTTGTAGAGTACGGAGGTCTGCCCCCCCGGCTGCAAGAGGGGCCCGCCGTTGCCTGGGGCCGAGAAGAAGAAGTAGCTCCACCCAAGCCAGGGTAGCATGCCGCCACACTCCTTGCACTTCACGTAGCGGGTGGACCTGCAGGCAGGAAGGCAGGCAGAGGCATGATCCGAGCTCGCTTGCAGCAGACGTGTCAACCCCAGTTTGGTTTGATTGCACTGGACAT